>JASPKZ010000811.1:592500-715000 GCA_030220185.1 Diploptera punctata
GGAGATGCACAAAGAAATTAAACATAGGCTCAATTCTGGAAATGCGTGCTATTATGCATTGCAGAGACTCTTGATGTCCCAATTCCTTTCAAAAAACGTTAAACTGAAAATATATAAAACTATTATTCTACAAATTATATTATATGGGTGCGAAATATGGACTCTTACTTTAAGGGAGGAAAGGAGATTTCAAGTATTTGAGAATAAAGTACTTAGGAAAATTGTTGGACCAATGAGAGATGAACAGACAGGTGAATGGAGAAGACTACATAGCAATGAGCTACATGATCTTTATAGGAAGCCAGATATAATAAGAACAGTTAAGTCTCGTAGACTGCGGTGGGCAGGACATGTTGCGCGTATGGGGAATGAAAGACTTGCATGGAAGCTTCTTGTAGGAAAACCAGAGGGAAAACGCCCAGTTGGTAGACCAAGAATGAGGTGAGAGAATAACATTAACTATGATTTGAGGGAAGTAGATTATACAGGGAATGATTGGAAAGCATTAGCTCAGGATAGGGATGTATGGAGAGCTTATGTCCGCGGCCATGAACCTAAGGGTTGGATAGTGCCAGTGAGTAAGTAAGTATATCTACGACACGGAACCCATAGGTTTATTCATCTTCCAAAGAAATCCATACTCAGAATGTTTATACTATTAAAATAATAGTCGACGCCGGTCGGGTTTGAAGCAAGAAACTGGAAACCAGTGGTGAACATGATAACCCATTAATCCACTGGAAACAACGAGTTTTTATTTTGAACATGTCTTCTTGTACACCAGTGTTCATTATAATTAAAGAAAATAAACAAAACTATATATATTTTAATGCAGGTAAAATTATTTTTACTCTCTATAACTGCTGATAGTTTACTGCCTGAAGTGGGCCTACGAGTGTTATATTAACAAGGATACTATCAGTAGTTTTCAAGATTTTAGATCTGACGTGGGAGGGATTTGAACTCGTGAACTTCAACTCAGTTATAAACATAATAAGCCTATTTATAAATTGTTATAAGTAATTTATATTATAAAGTGTTGTGGATTTAAAATTAGTTAGTAATTTAAGTATTTTAAAATTTTATTTTGTAGGAGTATACATTTTTGGAACTTCAATTGTTTCTATAATGTTCTACTTAATTAAGTATTAATGAAAATAATTATTAAATTAGTATTACTAATGAAGAAATGTGTCAGGTTTATAAATAAAGTAATGACAGCATTCGATGTGCTGTTACATTGTTGTAGATTCAATATCAGGCATTGGATGGGCATCATTTACATTCTTGTTGATGCGTTGAACGCCAATAGCAATTGAAATATGTTTACGTGAGGAGTTGAAATAAACAATAGCCTACGTTATATACTGCGCTTAAACGTGTTTACGAAAAAGGATCGTCGATCAAAATACAGTTATACCGTGAAAAAGACCATGAATATCATCAAGAATTAAATGTAGTCTGAGGCAACAATTCATCACTACATCAGACTGTCATAGAGTGGTATTATTAGACAAGCAGCACCCTAATTTAGCACCGTGTATCACCGTTTTCTCGAATATCCTTGTATCTGGCATCCGGCAACAAATATCTCCATACATTTTTCCGGAATAATGCGTTTTGGATAGGGATATTGCGCATTCCCACGTAGCAGAAACAGCGGTTTCCTTGTGGCGTTGATGGTTTGGAGAAGTTGTGAATAGCCTTAACATTCTCAAGACATGGGTTTTTATTAATTCAATTTATTCCCGTGGATGAAAAAACCTCTCACACGCATCAAGTTTTCTGTGTTTGCAATTCTATATACCCGTCACAGTGTTTAGCAGAAAAAAAAAAACCTTATGATAGCTTTACACTCTTTTCATTTGACAAAATATCCAAACTTCGATGATGATTGTATAAAATTAATCTAGGAGAAATGTTGCTTATGACTTCAATAAAATATATGTATTATATTTGTTGTAACTACTTGATTTACAATCCTTAATGTTTCTTCTTCTTCGCTTCCTGGTTTAGGCATAGATTGCCTGTTCCATCTTCACTAATAGGTCTAAAACAACTCTTCCGAGCAAGTCCGATAATGTATTGTAGGTTACATTTTAATCGTACAAAGGAACAGCCGCACTACAGATGTGTAGGCCTATAGTAGATTCTTGGGCAGAAAGAAAGAAAGAGAGAGAGAGAGAGAGAGAGAGAGAGAGAGAGGAGAGAGAGAGAGGGAGAGAGAGAGAGAGAGGAGAGAGAGGAGAGAGAGAGAGAGCGAATGTATATCCTATTTATATATTTTCTATGTATGAATATAGATGTGTACACACACAGACACACACACACACACACCCATTATATATAAGCTATAGTGATCCCACTGTAGGCCTTATGAGGCCCTGGAATAATAAAGAATCTGTACGAGATATCAGCCGATTTGACAGTCCTGCGCGACGGCCACCTTTACCCTGAAAATATCTCTGATGCTGTATTCTGTTAGAGGTTGAGTCGACCCCGGACTATGGTGCCATCAGAAGGTTTAGGACAGTTTAAAAACCACGACTTTTATAGGCTATATATTGTATATATCCACCGCTGTGGTCTCGAGGTAGCTTGCTGCCTTGTCACACAGCGGACCCGGGTTCGATTCCTGCTCGGGAAAGGCTCCTGGGTGGCTTTTTCGGTTTTTTTTTCCACATCCGTAAGACAAATGTCAGGAAGCCTAGGGTTCAATGATCACCGAAAATCATCCGGCCGTTATCATCATCCTTCACCGGTGTGGAAAACAACAGGAAGCTACCATACCTATAATTCCCTAGTAAAGCTGCAAAGCTTAGAATGAAAATGCTATGATTGGAGTGAAAGACCTGCCCTCGAACAGAATACTATTGAAAAGAATATATATATATATATATATATATATATATATATATATATATATATATCCCACCCATCCATAGTAATTCTGCCCGAGGTCAGGTCTTTCACTGCAATCATAGCATTTTCATGCTATGCTTGCAGCTTTACTAGGGAATTGTAGGTGTGGTAGCTTCCCGTTGCTTTCCACACCGGTGAAGGATGATGATGATAATGGTAAGGATGGTGATGTTGACGATGATGATGGCCGTATGATTTCGGGGACCGTTTGGGCCTTAAACGTTTCCTGACGTGTGTCTTACAGGTGAAGAAAAACCCCGACAAAAACCTCACCCAGAAAAACTGCCCCGACCGGGGATCGAACCCGGGCCCGCTGCGTGACAAGGCAGCACGCTACCTCGAGACAACAGCGGTGGATATATGTGGTCTTGTTTGGTCTTCATATCTATTTCTATTCCACGATCAAAGAATATAGACCTATATATATTTCTATTCCATGATCAAAGAATCTAGACCTATATATATATATATATATATATATATATAGGTCTATGATCAAAGAATCTAGACCTATATATATATATATATATATATATAGGTCTATATTCTTTGATAGTGGAATAGAAATAGATATGAAGACCAAACAAGCCACTGCGTACTGTTAACTGCAAATGTAGGCCCTAATTAGCTAATTTCTTCTTTCTAAAAAGTCAATAAATTTCATTACTCTTAGATAAATATACACTTGCTGTGTACAGTGTACGCAATTAAAAATAAGATATCGATGAAATATATAATAGAAGGAATTAAAATAAGACTTGGTAGAAAACCGCTGCTGATTCGGTTTTACATGTCTGGAGGAGGTGCTCCATATTTAAAGTTGGTCTGATTTTAACTCGTGGGAATGCATTGCATCTCAGAACAATACACTTGGAGGGGGAGATGCAGTGTAACAATGGGGCACACGACTCCCCTCTGCTTTATTATTTTGTATCACTTCTTTAAAACTGAGAGCATGTGTCGTGTGCTGGAATAGCGGTAGGGGGGGGGAGGAGGAAATTCGCGTGTCACAAGAGAGTTGACCCAAACAAAACTTGTGCTAGACATGATTTTGTGTTCAATACAACTCATGTTACTTCATTCAGTATATATAACACATATTAATTTTAATAAAACATTGAAACATCGCCATTAACAGTACAAAATAGATTAGATACACTATGTTACATATTATAAACATGTAAACATTATTTTTGGTATTTTAACGTTGTTATTATCTCTAGTAAGTATTAGGCATTCAAAATATCTCTGCAGGCGGAAGAATTACGAAGCTCTGTTTGTTGCTACACGTGACGTCATATAAGGCAGAGTACACTGTCAGCGTCCCACGTCCCATTCCCCTCTACACTCATAGATAGCAGTGTCACGTGTTCTATTCCTGCATAAACACGACTGCAGTGCCCTCCGTCAACAACTGCGCTTACTCCTTGAACGGGTAATATATCTGTATATTTGTATGTATATTTTTAATTGTCACACATTTATTATGATAGCAATTTTATGTATTTATTTAGCAAGTTTCACATCTTCTTGCGCCCAATTAATCTGTAGTCATACTCCTCCATATCTTTATGTCATTCCAATCTCCGTCGTCCATTCCTTTATCTCTCATGATGCTAAAAGCACCATCAATCCACGTTATTTTTGACCGTCTTAGTCTTTTTCTATCAAGTGGCACCCATTCTTGTATTCTTCTTGGGAACCTGTCTTCTGTCATTATTTTTACATAACTAACTCACTGGCTCTATCGAACCCGTAGGTTCATGGACGCGCAGACATAATCTCTCCATACATTCCTATCCTGAGCTAATGCCTTCCAATCATCCACTGTATAATCTACTTCCCTCAAATCATGGATAATGTTATTCTCCCACCTCATTATTGGTCTACCAACTGGGCGTTTTCTCTCTGGTTTTCCAACAAAAAACTTCCATGCACCTCTTTCATCCCCCATACGTGCCACATGCCCTGTCCATCGCAGTCTACAAGACTTACATAATCAAACCAATTTAATTGTTTGTTTCTTTTATAAAATCCACAACTGAAGTTTGAACATTCATATTTTGTTTAATTACACTGTTCCTTATTTTATCTCTTCTAGAAATTCCTGCTGAACGCTTCCAAAAAACATTTCTGCATAGTTAAATTTATTTGTTGTTCCGCATTTTAATTCTCATATTTCGCACCGTGTGTCACTGTATCCCTCATTATTAATAAAAAATAATAAATTTAATAACATATATAGTTACCAACCTCATGGTTTTGAGGTCAGTGCTTCAGGCTACGGTCCAAGAGACCCTGGGCTTGATTTTCGTTCAAACCAGAGGAATTTTTCCTGTAGGCGCTCATATTCTGGAATTTAACATAAGATTAGATTTAAGGAATCTCCTGGTGCTTCATTATCATTTATCACCCATTATATTATCAGGACGATCTAATTTCGCCTTCCAGGGGTCCCAACCTCATAAGTGGGTTAATATTCCGCCAGCACCAGGAGATGTCCGAAATGCCATAAGAAAATGTGCTGAATCGAACAAAATAATTACTAGACATTGTTATGATTATCAGATTCCGTTCTTCTTCTTCTTCTTCTTCTTCTTCGCCTTTTCCCCACTTATAGGTTTATGGTAGACCAAGAATGAGGTGGGAGAATAACATTAACTATGATTTGAGGGAAGTAGATTATACAGGGAATGATTGAAAGTATTAGCTCAGGATAGGGATGTAATGGAGAGCGTATGACCGCGCGGCCATGAACCTACGGGTTCGATAGTGCCAGTGAGTAAGTAAGTAAGTATAGGTTTACCGTCTTCAGTTTCCATTTAATTCTATCGTTCCAATCGCCTTCTTCCAAATTCCTATCATCCATTATAGTTCTAGCATAAGTTTTCCATTTCCATCTTGGTCTGCCATGTTTATTTTTTTCCAGGGAGTGAATTGGTTTATATGTTTGGCCATCTTTCATCTTCAATTCTCTGTACATGGCCATACCATTTAAGAGTTTGATTTTCAATTGCCTAAACAACAGACGTGGTGACATTCATTTCTCTCCAAAGGAATTCATTTCTTACTTTATCCTTTCTTGTTTTTTGAAGGCTTCTTCTAAGATAATCAAATTCAACTGTTCTAATTTCATTCTTTTGTAATTCCGTCAAAGACCAAGTTTCACTTTCATATAACAAAATATTCAGTATTATACTCTTATAAATTTTCAATTTAGTTTCGTTCGTAATATTTTTGTTCCAAATTATTTCATGTAATGTCTTAGTTGCATTTTTTTCCATTGCAATTTTAGTTTGTACATCTCTTTCACATGTACCTAAACATGTAATTATTGACCCAATATATTTAAAAATTCCACTTTTTTATTTTTATTTTCCCTGTTTCGAGTATGAGGTCATCCACATCCTTTCCCAAACACATATATTCTGTTTTCTGTAAATTAAATTCAGTCCCCATTTTGTATATTCTTCTATTAATTTATTTATCATATATCTCATATCACCTTCATTTCCTGCAAAAATTATTTGATCATCTGCAAACAATAATGAATGTAGTATTTTTCCTCCTATAGGAATACCCATTTCAGAACATTTTATACCATAAATTAAGAGCCTGTTCTAGATAAATGAAAGAATTGGCGATAAACTGCATCCCTGCTTCCGTTCTAATTGACTAAAATTTGAGTACATCATCAAAATATATTTTGTCCTCCAATTATTTAATAAACTTCCAGAGAGCAGGAATCTTTACAAATGCATATAACCTTAAATTTCTTTTAAAAACAACAGAAGTTCTTATTAATTAAATCGATATTTTTATTTTCTTTATAATGTCCACCATCGTGGTCTCAAGGTACGTGCTGCCTTGCCACGAAACGGGCCTGGATTCGATCCCCGGTCGGGACAAGTTTCCTGAATGAGTTTCTTTTTCGGAGTTTTTACTCACTTGTATGACAAATGTCAATAAATTTTAAGGGCCAAACGGTCCCAGAACAAAATATGGCACGCCGTAGCGTAATGGTTAAGGCACTGAGCTACAAGTCAGGGGGTCGAGGGTTCGTCCCGTTGGGGTCAGGATTTTTAAAACTGACCCAAACCCTCTGGCGGCACTATGGTCCTGGGGTCGACTCAGCCTCTAACGGAAATGAGTACCAGACACTTGTTCTGGGGGTAAAGGCGGCCGTCACGCAGGGCTGACGACCCGGATGACATAAAGTGCCGATTGTCTAGAAAAAGTGGGAGCCTTAACCTCCTACTACCCCAAGGGCCTCCGGGCCTGTTGTAGGATCACTTTTATAGGCTAAATACAGATAATATTCTGCAGAGAAATCTCAATGTTTAGAGAAAATTGTATGTAGGCCTATCACAAGATAAATATTATACGAGCAGAACTCATTAAATTAATATATTTTGAGATATGAGTATCTCTTTACCATCTAAGCTTTATAGGGCACATTCGCTTGGTAATTTCTGTAGATTTTCTGTTATGTGGGTTAAAGGTCACGACATGATTTATGTATGCAATCTCCATCAGAGATGGATACGGCGGTTCTTCTTTATCCGAGAGCAGATGCAGCAACAACAATAGGCCTACAGTAGCTGTTTTAAATAATTCGCGATTCGTTGTTATTTATATCAAAATGAGATATCCGATTATTGAGTACTTTCTAGTGAAGATTAGATGCTGAAAATCGTGCGTCTTTCTTCTAAGTCGCATAAGACTGAAAGAAAACTGAATTCAAAATTACTCGAAATGATTAATGTTTTTAGAAAATTGTTATTCTTGTGATGCGTATAGGGCGTGACAATCTTGAGCCTGGATTCCTTTGGAAAGGGAGCAAAGTCATGGGTTCCGCATCATGTAAATAAATGCCATGCCTGAAATATTATACCTGTCACTAAATTTGTCTACTCTTTCGTGCCCAGATTTGAATTGCGAATATATTGACGTGAGTTGTTTAAATTGATAAAGTCATCATCATCTGCATTCATGGATTAGGTCTGTTGACCCGATCCGACTTCAGCCCATCTCTTTCTAGGTCTGCCCACATCTCGGGTGCCTTTAGGTTTGTGTTTTGTTATTTGTTTTGGATATCTATTTTCATTCATTCTGTCTATGTGTTGCTTCCATTTTTGTCTATATGTATCCATTTTATCAGTTATTGCAAATATTTCAAGTTCCTGTCTTATTTCTGTGTTCTTGATTCTGTCTTCCTTAGTGCACCCTTTAACAGATCTCAAAAATTTCATTTCTGCCTCCGTTATCCTACTTAGATCTTGTTTTTTATGTATCCAGGCTTCTGAGCCATAGGCAGTACCGGTACTGCCAACATTTTATAAAATTTCAATTGGGTCTCTCTTGTTGTTTTGTTATTTAGTGATCGTTTTATCGTACCACATATTCCCTGGAATTTTGATATTTTATTATTTATATCATTATCATAATTAAATGAAATGTCACATCCTAGAAAATTGAGATGGTTCACCTGTTCTATGATTTTGTTTCCTATTACTATTTTCGATCTGATTTGATTTTTCCCTTGGAATGCCATTACCTTAGTTTTTTCTATGGATATTTTGAGATTATATTGTTCACATATATTATGTAGTTTAAAAATATTCCTTTGAAGTTCGTCTTCTGTATTTGCTATTATTACCTGGTCATCAGCGTATAATAATGTTTACAAGTAGTGTGTTTTATCTAATTTTATTCCTTTATTTGTTTCTTCGTTCCATTTTTTTATTATATCATTGATGTATAGGTTAAATAAGACTGGAGAGATACTGCATCCTTGTTTAACTCCTTGATTAGTATGAATTTTATTTTTACTTACTTCATTTCTAGTTTTTATAACAAAATTTGTGTTCCAGTACTAACTCTTTATAGCTGCTATTAAGTGTTTCGGAATTCCTTTTTCTTTTAAAATTGTCCAGAGTTTTCCTCTGTCTACTTTATCAAATGCCTTGACAAAATCAATAAAAGCTATGTGTGTTTCCTTGTTATATTCTCTTCTTTTGTTTATAAATTCTTTTATCGTAAATATATTATCCATACATGAACGCCCTGGTCTGAATCCACTTTGTTCTTCTGTTAACATTACCTCTGCTATTTGTTTTAACCTAAATGTTAAGATTCTTGAGTATATTTTATAGCCTGCAGTTAAAATGCTTATTCCTCTATAGTTGTTGCAGTCGTTACGTTCTCTTTTCTTAAAAATAGATTGTACTATTGCTGTTGTCCAGGTTTCTGGTATTGTAAATTGATAAAGTAAAATACTAATTAGCCTCTCTAAATATAGGCCATATACAAGAAACTTGTTTTCCAAAACACTCTAAGTAGTGTCAAATGAAGATGGAAGGAACGTAGAATATAAAATAGCGTGGGTTTCATCGCAAAAGAAGAAATATAGGGTTGAAAAAGTAAATATAGGCTAACAAAACAGAGAATGAGACGGACAGACAGATATAGATAGAAATTGATAGATGAGAAAGAAACAAGGTAGAATTTGTGTAGATTTTACTTTTTAAACGACGGCCATGAGTTACTTACATTTACGGTCAGAGATTGTCGAATATCGTCACACGTAAAAAAGTCATTTGAGATATAATAATGAGGAAATATAATTCGGAGATAAATGTGATCAAAATGCCGGCATTTATTTTATAGTGAGGGGAAAAAAGCAGGAAAATAAGCCTCTCAATATGAAAAACCAATTTTTTCAAAGGATTGATCAGAACCTGTTGCGTAAAAGGAACGAAATAATTTCTCGAACATAGCAATAGACATACGAGAGGTATACATGAAAAAGAATAATTCAAGAGATAGAAATCTGAGAGGAATAAAAAAGTGTGAAAAGAAATTAAGTGAGAAGAAGAACATTTGATAAAAGAGACATAAAAAAGATACTAAAAAAAGAAAATAAGAATAGGCCTAATAGAATTATATCACTTATAGTTTTTAATAATGTATAACATACAAGTAAAACCGTACAATTTTCCTGTAAGAAGGAAATCAGTAGAAACCTACATTTTCCCCTGTGAGTGAGGCGTGGTCCCATCGAGGGGGAAGGTTCGCGTGCTTGAGGGTTGACATACTAGCCCCTCGTCAGCTGAGCTTCGACCCAAACAAAACTATAAAAACTGACTCATTTCCTAATAAAGATATGCCTTATTACAGAGATTGATTGTTAACCAGATAGTATATTTGTTTTGTTTCGTGTAACTTGTGTTTAAAAACCTTAATTTACTGTAAAAGAATATAACACTTTTAATGACGTATTCAATTTAAAATATAATTTATAGGCCTATAACTTATTCCTGTTTTTCCCTTATTCTTCTTCATCTGGATTTTTTATTTTATTCTTTTCTTCTCTTCTATCCTTTTTTAATAATGTTTCCCCTGCCCCCCTACCTTTTGTAGAACTTGAATCTCATAAGCCAATGACCTTGGCAAAACGCCTGTATGCAGGGAGCGGGTTTTGAACCACACAAAATAGTGCGACTCCCTGGATCCATAATTAGCAAGATGCCAGGCGCATTAAGTTATGAAATCTAATTGATAAACTAGGATTAGATATGCTATTATTTAAAAAGTCTCACGGAGCGACAGGTCTAGTAGGCCTTTGGCCTTCCAGCCGACTGCTGACCTCGCATCCACATGTGTTAATCACAGAGGTATATGATTATTCAGCCAGTGTATGGGTGACATGTGGTCAGTATATCGGGTCCTCCAACCGTTACAGCTGGTTTTCTCAACCTGGAGCCACTACTTACTGTAGCTACCCAAATGCATCACGATGCAGGGTGGGCATCGGTCCCATACTGGCCGAAATTCCATGAGAAAAATTATTTTTTCATGGGGACCCGAGCCAGCGCAAGTCCCGTAGCTCTGCGCTGAGGCCTCTTGCCTTAACCACTCCGCTACGGCGCGGGAAATCTTATTATTTAGGACCTACACATGTTATACTAGGGTAGTTCTTCTTCTTTTCTTCTTCTTCCTCTACGCATGAAAGCTGGCAGCTTGTTACGTGTTCATTGACTACAGGTCCGGGGTATGGTGACGTCCTTCCATCGTAGTTGTGGTCGTCCTACAGGCCTTTTCTGCTGAGGTGTCCAGTCACGTACTTTCTTCACTAATCTACTGTTCTCCATTCTATCTATGTGATCGTTCCAGATTAGTCTTCTATCATTTATCCAGAGGTTTATAGGTTCAATTTCACATTCTTCTCTAATAACAGAGGTAGTAATAATTATGATCTTGAAACTTAAAGAATTTGGCTATATTTTAGTCCATTTAAAGGAATCTGTCCCGTTATCGATAGCCCACGTTGAACCTTACTTAATTTTATAATTTGTATACCGCCGTATATTGACGATCTTTTTTTATGGTTTATTTTCGAAGATAGCATAGAATATTGCAAGACAAGAGACACACCCAAACCCAAGATGGATATTTAAAATCCCTTGTTCCGCCGGAAAACGAATCCGGGCATCTGAAAAGGAAGACACGATATTTACTTAATTATAATTTTATTTAATTATGCGTTACTTATGAAAAACAAACAGCGTTTCAAGTTTTAATGCTGCATATAATTTACATTGTTTCTCTAGTTTTCTCTTTGTTTAGAATCAGTGTCTATTTCCTTTTCAAATTCTGTATATCTAAATAGTCCACCGCTGTGGTCTCGAGGTAGCGTGCTGCCTTGTCACGCAGCGAGCCCGGATTCGATCCCCAGTCGGGGCAGTTTTTCTGGGTGAGGTTTTTATCCGGGTTTTTCCTCACTTGTAAGACAAATGTCAGAAAAACTTTAAGGCCCAGACGGTCCCCGAAATCATATGGTCATCATCATCATCATCATCCTTTACCGGTGTGAAAAGCAACGGGAAGCTACCGATTCCGATTGAGGGTCTTTCCACTTTTCAGCGGTTGCCCTTTTACCAGCCGGCTGCTGGCCCTTCACATCCACATGTGTCAATCACAGAGGTAGATGATCAACAGCCAGTGTAGGGGTGACATGTGGTTAGCATGTCGACTCCCCCAGCCGTTATAGCTGGTTCCTCAACCTGGAGCCGCTACTTATTGTAGCTACCCAATTGCCTCACGATGCTGGGTGGGCACCGGTCCCATACTGGCCGAAATACCATGAGAAAATTTCTTCCCCCATGGAGACTCGAACCAGCGCAAGTCCCGTAGCTCTGCGCCAAGGCTTCCTACCTTAACCGCTCGGCTACGGCGCGGGACGGGAAGCTACCACACCTACAATTCCCTAGTAAAGCTGCAAGCATAGCATGAAAGTGCTATGATTGCAGTGAAGGACCTGCCGTCGGGCAGAATTACTATGGATGGATGGATATCTAAGTATGAATTTTGCTTATTGGGAATATAGAACGTACGTGAGTATTTAATTATATTTCTCTAATAAATTGTAGAGCACAGAGCTTTTTTATGTATGCATAGGCCTATTATTTTCTAATGCCACCCACTGCAGTTTTATTGCTTCGGGTTCCGACACTAGACGCTAGATAACGTTAAGCAATGTAGTCGATTTAAAAAAACGCAAACACTTCAGCAGACCACTTTACCTAGGCGAGTGTACTTGTATATGAGGATATCAACCTGAACGGTTACAGGCAAGAATTTATCTTTTATTCTATACTTTGTTATCATCTTTACCATTATTGGTTGGGATTATGTATCTTTATGACAGTAATAATTTAACGTTTTTATTGAATCAACAGGAGGGTTAGTTAGATTTTGTATTTAAGAATAATTCTGGCATTCCTGGTAAAAATACCTATAGGTCTATTTTCTGTTCAAGCAGTGATGGAATTTATTGATTTTTTTCGAAAGAAAGAAAATCCATTTTCATTTACATTGCTCACGGACCTATTTGGCCGTACATGCATATTTTGTTATACGAATATCATCATCATCATCATCATCCGGGATCATAGTAGCTGCCGCCGTCTTCCGGAAACCAAACGCTATTCCTCTCTGTCCATCCATTGATCTTCCTCCAATCCTCTGATATTCATACCTGTTTGTACCCCTTCTATCCAAGTTTCCTTCGATCTTCCCCTCTTCCTCCTTTCTATTGGGATACATTCCATGACAATTTTAGGCAATCTTTGCTCTGGAATTATTTTGACATGGCCATATCACAGTAATCTTTTCTTTTCTATAATGTCTATGATGTCCTCTTGTACACTCATAATTTGCCTTATTTCTTTATTTCGTATTCTATCCATTCTAGATTTTCCAGCTGATATTCTTAAAACATCCATTTCTGTACTTAAAATTCTTTTCATTTCCCTGGCAGGAATTTGCCAGACTTCAGCACCATATATTAAATATAAATAAATACATACATGGATACAGACGTACACTCATAGGCCTGTATATAAAAAGGCATGAAAAACAATGAAGTCTACGTCTGCTATTGTGTGTATACAATAGTACACATCTACACTCATACATAAAGGCCATGTGTATAGGTATAAAAATTAAAAAAAACTTTCACTTCGTATAAATAGAAAACTACCTACACAACAGATTAACCCCCCCACACACACACACACACACATATGTGAACTTATGTATAAGTGCTTGTGTGTAGCTTAAGTATGTTGTATGAGGAACGATGATGAAAGTGAAACACGGTAAGGTGAGATACGGTAGCCTACTGTCGAAAAGCACCAAGGGAACCTCAGGCTTAATGTCTATATCCGGCAGGCGAATCTTTAACAACATAGCTCTACGACATGCCTTCTCAGAATATGTTGATTACTACGAAGGGATCTGAATTTTAATCCAGGCATCTGGTGCATAATGTAACGATTACAAAATTGTATCACCACCCTTCCTAGACGCTGGATTGCATCATCATCATCATCATCATCTGAGTTTTAATATAATCTAAAATAGTGTCTTCAATCTTCATTTTCTCCCTTATAACTGAATTTCTATTTTTTTCTCTTCTTGAAATTCTTGCTGCCCTTCGTATAAAATCAATTTCCGTTGCGAAATGATACTCTTTTGTTTTTGTTGTTAATGGCCAAAGTTCTGCTCCGTAAGTAATGATGCTTTTAACAATTGTATGATATATATTCATTTTATTTTTATTACTTATATTTTTATCCCACAATATTCCATTGAGGTAAGCAATTGCAAATTTTTCCTTATTATTTCTATTTCTTATTTCCGGTTCATAACTTGCATTTTTATTTATTTTAATTGTTAAATATGTGTTCTCACTACAAGATTTTATTGTTCTCCAGGCTCCAAAATTAAATTTTCGTCTGGTTCACCAATTGATAAATATTTTGTTTTCTTCATGTTCAAAATAAATACCCATTTATCATATTCTTCTATTATTTTTTATAATTATTATTACCAGGCGCTTTAACATATAGGATCATATCGCGTCTTGTTGGTTGTTGTCTAATGTGCTGCATCTAATACTGAAGTTATTATCAGTCTTGCTCTTCAATACTTTGAAGTTTTGGAAGTTTCCTGTTTGACGGCTGCACAGTTGATAGGCCTATGTTTGTCATCAATTTCTTCCTCTGGGTGATTGCATTTTGGGGTAGACAATATAGTGATCTTGTGCAGGTGTTTTGCAAGGCAATCGTGGCGTGTAGCTAATCTGAATTGCGCGAATGTTTCTTCTATTAAAAGTACTGGTATGGAGTTGGTGTTGTGAAGAAGACATTCTCATTTCTTGTCTTTTATGGGCGATCGAAGACTGTTGTAGTTAATGTCCTTGGTTTTTTATTTTATGTGCCGTTTATCACGTATTGAATATTAATTTTTAATGTATTTGTCCAAGTGTGTATGGACAATTGTTTCTTATAGATGATTTATTTTTAATAATATCATGAAATCGATTTTAGGCCTATGTGAAGTCCTATACGGGTTCTGGGAATTATATTCCAATCCAAAATTTGCTTCAATGACTGAGTAAAGCTAGGAAAAGTCCTAGTTATGTTGGTCGGCAACAGGATTTGTATCCGGGATCTTCCGAATACGGGACAGAAACTACGTCCGAATCATTTCGTTCGTTTAACATTAACATTCATGCAATTTAAAGTGAAACATTTATAGCCATATTGATATTAACTTGTATGAGTGGAAATTTTAAGCTGCGTTCTGTTACATTATACTTCAAAACTGGTAGACCCACTTCTATAATTCTATAATAAATTTGTTCAATTTTACATTTCAATATAAAGGTCAATCTGAAACAGTTATATTCATGATATAATAAAAAATCTAATGTATACAATTTACTTATTAATTTATATTAAAATAAAAAGAAATTGTGATGGTTGTCTGGCTTTCTAGTTGAATATGTATTAGGTAAATTTATTACATGAATTTACATGGAACGCGTGTTTACTAGCTTTGTAAAGTCTCTGTCAGCATCTGTCTGTCTGCATAACGACTAAATAAACTGGTAGAATATTTTAATATTTGAAGAGACATTTTATATTGAATAACAGTCAGCATACAAGTTAATAATACGTAAAACAAATATAATCACAACTCAGCGAGGAAGGTATTTTAATGTAATATTAATAATAATAATCCATTCATAGAAATTCTGCCCGAAGGCATGTCCTTCACTGCAATCGTAGCATTTTCATGCTATACTTGCAGCTTTACTAGGGAATTGTAGGTGTGGTAGCTTCCCGTTGCTTTCCACACCGGTGAAGGATGATGATGATGATGATGGCCATATGATGTCGGGGACCGTTTGGGCCTTAAAGTTTTCCTGACATTTGTCTTACATATGAGGAAAAACCCCGATAAAAACCTCACCCAGAAAAACTGCCCCGTCCGGAGATCGAACCCGGGCTTGCTGCGTGACAAGGCAGCACGCTACCTCGAGACCACAGCGGTGGACATTAATAGTAATAATAACAATAATAATGTTTTTTCTGTTCTAAGACATTTCTACAATACGTACAGTAGTTTTCATTCAACCCAAGGTAACTTTATTCCTCCGCAAATTTATATCTTGAACAACTTGAATTTGAGAGTAAAAGATCCTCAGGCTGTTCAGGATATAATAATAATAATAATAATAATAATAATAATAATATAATAATAATAATAATAATAATAATAATAATAATAATAATTTATTTAAAAACATTTTTATAATAGGCCTACAGTAGTTTTTCTTCAATGCAAGGTAACTTTATTCCTCCACAAATTTATGTCTTTAACATCTTGAATTTGTGAGAAAAATATGTTCAGGATGCTGAAGATAATAATAATAATAATAATAATAATAATAATAATAATAATAATAATAATAATAAAGAAAACTTTATCTTCCATTCAACTAATAATTAAAACGCATAAATGCTTATGTGTGTGTGTAGGCTAAATACAAGTAATTATTACAAATCATGAATAATAATAAGCAATAACAAATAAAATAATATTTACAATAATGGCAATAATATATATAAAGATGCTTGAAAAAATTTAAGGTGTTAAAATGAATGCAATATTCATAGTTATATTTTTGATCTTCCATAACTTAGTAAATATTTGGTATACTGCTGAAGTACGTGATGTAGAATAATTTACGGTCACACGTAGAAATACATTATATAAGGGAAATGGACAGCTAATGACAAATGAGGGAAATTTTGAGGAATTGGCTGAATTCAAATACCTAGGAACAATAATCACAAATAGGAATGAGATGCACAAAGAAATTATACATAGGCTCAATTCTGGAAATGCATGCTATTATGCATTGCAGAGACTTTTGATGTCCCAACTCCTTTCAAAAAATGTTAAGCTGAAAATATATAAAACTATTATTCTACCAGTTATATTATATGGGTGCGAAACATGGACTCTTACTTTAAGGGAGGAAAGGAGATTACGAGTATTTGAGAATAAAGTTCTTAGGAAAATTTTTGGACCAAAGAGAGATGAACAGACAGGTGAATGGAGAAGACTACATAACAATGAACTACATGGTCTTTATAGGAGGCCAGATATAATAAGAACAGTTAAGTCCCGTAGACTGCGATGGGCAGGACATGTTGCGCGTATGGGGAATGAAAGACGTGCATGGAAACTTCTTGTAGGAAAGCCAGAAGGAAAACGCCCAGTTGGTAGACCAAGAATGAGGTGGGAGAACAACATTAACTATGATTTGAGGGAAGTAGATTATACAGGGAATGATTGGAAAGCATTAGCTCAGGATAGGGATGTATGGAGAGCTTATGTCCGTGCGGCCATGAACCTACGGGTTCGATAGTGCCAGTGAGTAAGTAAGTAAGTAAGTAGAATAATTTACACAACTAGATTGAGTTTGGATATAAAATAGTGTTCCATTTAAACGAATGAAATATAAAATTATTGGTTACATCTTTATTCGAAAGACGCCCTTGATTAGCGAAGATAGGCCCTATATCATAATTTCAGAGAAATAATCATATTCACCTGAATAAGATAGATTAAAACTCAAAATAAAATAAAAAAATGTTTACACAGTAAGTGTAAAAAGTGATCGTACAGTAGGTAATTTGATCAATTAATTTATTTTTCTTTAATTGACTAAGTACTTCCTTCGTGTCACTATTCTACGATAACTCTTTTCTTTTAAGAAATTACGAACTGTGGAGTTGCTTTCGATATTTCTGACATTGATTTGCATTTATTTTGCAACCAAATACTAATTTTAGGTCCTTCTTCTGACATTTCTTTTCTTTTCGAAGCCATTTAACTGGTTTGTGTACTCTGCACAACTGCACTGTTTACACTGTTGAAGTTGGTCCTGCATACATTGTGTCGTCTGTATAAGGAAAAGAGGAAGCACTCTGCACTCACTTCTTACTCCAGAATAATGGCTAGACTTTTACATGATATACTATGTTATTTTCATGGCTTATATAGCATGAAAATGTAACTACTTTTGTATATTACTGTTAAATTACCAAGAAATATTATACTAAAATGTTTATTGATTAACAATATTTTAGAGTTTCAGTAAAAAATATTTAAATGTGCGATCACTTTTTACACTCATTATATGTACATTTGTATATTTCACTTTAATTTTAATCTCCTTCTTCTCTTCTGCATCATCCAGGGATTAAGCCTGTTGGCTCGTTCCGGTTTCATGAAAGCCAGAATTGTTAAAATTGTTCAGACCATCTTTTGTGTGGGCGTCCAACATTTCTCATTCCGTGTAGTTTATAATTTAGTAATAATTTTGGAATTCTTTCTTCTGGAATTCTATAAACATGTTTTTCCAGGCGTTCATAGATTTATTCCCGATCTGTAAGTTTGAAAATATTTAGTTCCTTTCTTATATCTTCATTTATTGTCTTATCCAGCAGAGTATAACCTACTATATTTCTTAAAAATCTCATCTGAATTTCTTCCAATCTTTGTTTTTGTCAAACATTTTGATCCATACATGAATACAGGAACAGTCACTACTTTATAAAATTTCATTTTTGTATCTTTTCTTGTGTTTTTAGTGTTTTTTTAATAGTGCAACACATTAGATTAAATTTATTCATTTTATCATTAATGTCTTCAATTTTAACATATGATAAAATGAAACCTAGATATTTAATAGTGTAAAAATTAATAATTTGACTCCATAAATAAGATTATAATGCAATGCCTTTGATTATTTCAGAATGAAGATGAGATGACTCATTCCAAATACATCTTCCAAAGATCTGTATCAGATTTCTATGGATTGTGAAGTTGCATTACGGTTAACAACAAAAGTCATATTGTGGGGTACAATGAACCTGTGAGTGGACATATTTCCTTGTAAGGTGTCTAGAGACCGGATTTTAAAGGGAAAAATGTTAATTAAAAAAGATAAAAGTGGTAATATTTTAAAAAAATATTTAAACGGGGGAATAACACACGGAAGACCTATAACTGCTGTTTTCACTTTACTGTATTAATAAATAATTATATTTCAGTAAATTCAGTATTTCAGTACGTTTGAAGATCGATGTCTTTGTACAAATGAAATGACCATACTTTATCAACAGAAACAATTGCACTTCTACTGTTTTTTTTTAAGATTTCGAATTTTATAAGCTTTGTTTAACTTTGTAATGTTTGTGGTTTCTAAATTAAATTAACCTATATTATCGACATTTATGTGAAATATAGTTTAAAGAGGAATAAAAACCTGTGTTGAAAAGAGGAACACGCCTTAAAAAAACGAAAAGAAAATAATATAAAACTATGAAAACTTTTTGTCCAATACCGCAGGTGCCATACGACATTTCTGACAATCTCTCCGGCTAATTGGCAGAATTTTAACTTACTTCTGATGTTGGGGTACCTGCTTATTTTAAACAGTTACAAACTCTTAAATATATTATTTTGTGTTCTGTAATATAATATCAAGAAAGGAATTCCCTTTAAATCAGGTCTCTAGTTATAATATGTAATTTGTGTTTATAGCTATTTCTTTCTTTCTCTCTATATCTTTCTCTCTCTTTCTTTCTCTATCTATTCGTATATTTCCTTTTTCCTTTTCTTTAGTTTGCCTTCTTTAACTGTAAGTACTTTTACTTTCCCCATGACCCCGAGTTTTACCTCTTGGGAGTGTTCCATCCCTAAATCACATACCTACATTACATATACAGGTTACATAATACACACACACACACACACACACACACACACACACACACACACACACACACACACACACACAACACACACACACATATATATATATATATATCTATATATATATAAATGCTTTCTTAACAGGGCACGGGAAAAACAGGTATTACTATAGTTTTAAAATATAATACAGTACTTTTACTTTCCCCATGACTTCGGATTTTACCTCTTGGAAGTGTGTTTACCCCTAAAATGTATTCAAACATATATAAGTTACATAATACGTATATAGTACATACATATAAAAAACTATTTTTAACAGGGCACGGGAAAATAACAGTTATTATTATCGTTTTAAAATAAAATACATGTACATGCGAAAACGCTGAACGAACGATATATCATACATTATTTGAATGTGTAAAAATAAAAACAGAGTGTCAGCTATTTAGGAACAATATGATTGACAAACATGGAAAATAGACATTCAATAATTTAAAACTAGTGCAAGATTATACACACGGATTCTTCTCATGCATTATGTCGATAGTTTTAGATACATTCTATAGTAAAACAGAGTCTGTCCAATGGCATATTTAATGTTTTAAAGTAAGATAAACAAAGCAAATAGATCATAAGATTACAATCATGCGTATAACATAAATTAACACATAAGTGAATTGTATAAATACTTTACTGTAAATAATATTGTAATAACGCATGTAGCATTACTTCCTTTGTAATGGAACATGCTGTAAATAAATAGTTATAAAAAACATAACATACATACACAGCCTACATATATAAATACATACAAATATACATACATACATATTACAAACACATATACAAACAAACGTACATACCTTTGATCATATGAGCGCATGAAGAGCCACCGCGGATTAGTGAACAGCTCAGTGCCGGGCCACTTTCGAGAGAACACGAACATTTATATGAAAATGCTATTTTATTCTAAACAAGTTGAATATTAGCCTATAGTGATTATGATGATCAGGGACTATTTGAACCTTCGATCTTCTTTGTTTTCGGCATTATAGGAACAAGCTTGAATAATTTTCTCTTCAATGTAATGGCAACTTGTTAGAATGTCTGCATGGGCAAGATCCGTGGAGTCCTTACGTTCCATTCCTTCGATCCGAGTTCGACTACCGATTAGTAGGGACTTTTAAATATCCTCCTTAGGTCTGGGTGTGTGTCCTAATGTTGTGATGAACGGAGGGAGGGGAAAGACAGAAAATGTAAAAAAACAAGAGTCGAAAAACAGAGGACAATAAGTATGGGTACATACAGGGTGGCTCTGCTCTTCCAACCCATGTTTTGTCTTGTCTTACCCGCATAAAGCAAGAGCTTTGTCACGTCCACCAGTAAGACACCTTATTCACAATGCCCCTCCAAACACGACTGCTGCCCGGCTTAGAAATCTATAAACAATAACATAATATCTCCAATTAATTACAATAAACCATCCCACTCAGGCGAAAACACAACTGACTAAATGTGACCATCCATATAAAATAATAGTGCAATAGTTTCAAAAATCCAAAAAAAGAAAAGAAACCATCTGCGTATTGAAAGGAAAAAAAGTAAAACAAAAGCACTGTTACAATATTTACTTATCTTCAAAAGTCTCGGATATGCACTAATACAAACCATTAATCTCTAGATCCGTGGAGGGTGCATCTAGTCTCATTCCTCTGGCATTAAACAACAATAATTTCTAACGACTATTAAACTCATGCCACAAATGCTAGTCAATGACCAATCACGTTTCAATGAATGTTGTTTTACAACCAATGACAGTCGTGTTTCACCTCGCTCTTTATCGATTTCTCTTTATCAGCTCCTGCTTTTGTGATAAAGAAAACTCCTCCTTTTTAATGTTCTGAACAGGTCAAAGCATTATTTTTATCCAACAAATACATTGAATATAGCAAATCATGAAAATATTTCTTGATTTTACTGAGTTGTTTACTAAAAAAATAAATGAATAACCCGTAATGTTGATTATGATATATGATGTGTTTCATTATTTCTCCACTTGGATGCACTCTTACAATATTGGTATCTTATTTGGCAATAAATAATATGATCAAGCAGCAGTGAATGAACATAACCTCACATTTCTGATTTGTTTTCAAACATCGCCGTTTACATTAAATATATAAATATTTTAAAATAGCTATAGTTAAATAATGATTTGTGAGTAAACAGCTTAATTTTATTCGTTAAATAATCCTAAGAAATGCCACTCTTGATTTCCAAATTCTCTAGATAAATTCACTCCTCGCGGCATTACTTATGAAAAACTGAAAACAGGCTTGTTAATGCTCAATGGCCGGATCTTTGTTTTCTGATCTACGGCTGGTTATGGCTGGCGGCTGGATCATCACTACTACACTCTCATCACTCGATCTTCAACTTAGAATAATATCTATGGGCTGAAGAGGGCATTTAAGTCCCTAAAGCAGCCGGAAGATTCAGGCCATGGGTCCTGCTCGTTGATTCCACCTGGCAAATAGAGTGTAAACTCGACGGGCCGGGGGACAATGAGTAAGGGTACATAAAGGATGGCTCTGCTCTTCCAACCTCATGTCCTGTCGTGTCTTGTCAGTAAAACGAAGAAAACATTAGGGTTACATTGAAGTTTATTTTTCCTGGAAAGTACGTTTTTATGTAACTTAATTATATGAGCCTAGAAGTCTGCTCATTAAATAGTTAACACAAAAACATTTACTGAGTGTGTGTCAATACCATACGTGAAATGAGTTTGTGTTTTTGTGAATTATTTGAACGTGAACATATTGCATATAAATTACTGAGCAATTTTATTCCCTTCTGCATTAAAATTCCGTTTCCATTGTTAGGGTTTTTTTTTCCCTAGAAATGGAGGGGATTGGCAAGGCGTGAAATTAGATGGTACGCGACTAGGGAGAAACATTCAAATTAACTTTACCCCCTTCGTCTCTACCAGCATGCGCCACTAATCACTGACGTAAAACATTGTCTTCTCCTCCAGTAATAGCCTTTTCCAATCGTGCCTTTCCATTCTGAAACAAGAAAATCAAATTAAGTTAAATAATTTTAAGTACATATTTTTTTAATTCCAATAAACTAGAGCAATTTAATAAATCGTCATATATTCATTACGGCTAAAGAGCGGCTAAATTAACATTTATTGTTAATATAATTTAAGGTATATACGGTAACTCTTAATTAAGATTCCAGATATTAAAAACAAATCTGTTTTTTTATAAATTGTTTGTTAAAACAAACAAACCAAATTTAAATCACAGTTTAGAAATGTAAAGAAAGTTCTGCTACATAAAACATTTTTTTTACAAATTTTATTTTGGTTTCTGAAGATTGTCGAAACGAAACATAAATACGTTTTATAAAATAATAATTAAAAACAAGCAAACCGAATTTAACTCTGTATAGACGTATAACTAAAATGTTGTTTCATTGTATGTAGATTTTATTTTGGCTTGTTTTATTATGTTATTAGATATTTTCAAATTCTGAAATTATTCAAAAGCAGTCATATGATTGCAACCAAATAAATAGTTTAATTTATCAAAGTATTTTTTAAAATTGAGATGGCTTGGTGGCGCAAGTGGTTAGACATCCGCTTTCATCTCTAAGTACCCAGTTCGCCTCTCAGTTACTCTATATGTTGTTCGTGGTGGACAAAAAAGAGTCAGAGCAAGTTTTTATAGGTGGTTTCTCCTTATTTGTTCCTCCCTAAAACTTAGTTCCACTACTTTTGCACACTGTTATTATATATTTCGCCTAATTTGTTTTTGCCAGGTTCTCTGCCGAAAAGCCTGGTTAACCGACATCCTCGTATATTATAGACCTTGAATATTAAGAACTTAATTTTATCTTATCCCTTGACCTGGCATTTTTGCGGTCGAATAGAGTGTTTCTACTTTTACTTTTATAAATTCTTATTTATAGCCTACAGTATACGCTTTATCGCCTAATGTCTTTTCAGTCTAGAATATTGTTGTAGCTAGTATGTTGTGAAGACTTCCTATCGTGTTGTGTATTTTTGCAGGAGTTCATTGGTTTAATTCTTCTTGTTTTTCTTCGTTGTTTTAATTATTGGGGTTATTGATCCGTTACGGATTCGCTCCATCGATTTAGCGAACTGACTTTTTTTTTTTTTTGATACTGGTAACTTATATCTCGCGTGATATTATTTCGGGAGGGCATTTTATGCACGTGGGATCATTCATTTGATTTTATAATTTTGGGCAGTGTTTAAAATTAGTTATTTTTTAAAATATTATTTTAAAATATAAATATTTTTTTTTGTCTAATGTATTATTGATCAACCTACTAGTTTTCGTACGAGTTTTCGTGGCTGTATTTCACATTGCTGCCAATATTATTATTGTAAAAAGTAAAGTAAAGTGATCCCACAACAGGCCCGGAGACCCTTGGGGTAATGGGAGGTTAAGGCTCCCACTTTTTCTAGACAATCGGCACTTTATGTCAGCCGGGTTGTCAGCCCTGCGTGACGGCCGCCTTTACCCCCAGAACAAGCGTCAGGTACTCATTTCTGTTAGAGGCTGAGTCGACCCCAGGGCCATAGTGCCGCCAGAGGGTTTGGGTCAGTTTAAAAATCCAGACCCCAACGGGACTTGAACCCTCGACCCTCCGGCTTGTAACTACTACGCTACGGCGTGCCCCCATATTATTATTGTACTTACTTACTTACTCACTGGCACTATCGAACCCGTAGGTTCATGGCCGCGCGGACATAAGCTCTCCATACATCCCTATCCTGAGCTAATGCTTTCCAATCATTCCCTGTATAATCTACTTCCCTCAAATCATAGTTAATGTTGTTCTCCCACCTCATTCTTGGTCTACCAACTGGGCGTTTTTTTGTTGTTTCCTTAATTTAAGATATATTCAGTATTTAGTATCATCATCATCATCAACAATTACGGATTAAGCCCATGTGGCTTGTTCCGGTCTCATAGATTCTCATTCAAAAGTTGGATCCATCTCTTCTACGGTCTACCAACATTCCTGCGTCCTTTTGGTTTGTATTTAAGTATAATTTTGGGAATGCGATCATCTTCCATTCTTTGAACATGTTCTTTCCATTTTTTTCTAGATTATTTTATTCTATCTAAGAGTTTAAAGATATTTAGCTCATTTCTAATATCTTCACTTCTTCTCTTATCTAGAAGTTGCAACCAGCCACACTTCTCAGATATCTCATTTCAGCTGCTTCTATGATATTCTCTTCTCTTTTAGTTAAAACCCAAAATTCACTACCATACAATAGTAAGGGGACTGTCACTACTTATAAAATTTTAGTTTTGTTTCTTTTCTTGTGCTTTTAAATATCCTTTTGATTGTTCCACATATATAATTAAATTTATTAAGTTTGTTAAATATATCTTCATTTTGAAAATAGGAGATTTCATAACCCTGGTATTTAAAATGGTTCACTTGTTCAATGGGTTTCCCCTCCAGAATTATTTTAGCTCTTACGGTATCTGATCCCTTAAAAGTTAGGATTTTCGTTTTATTTATTGATATTTTGAAATTATATTTCTGTATAATGTTATTTAACTGAAAGAGCGATTTCTGTAGACCATCTTCTGAACTAGATATTAGAACTTGGCCGTCTGCAAAAAATTAGGTATCTAACATCTTATTTTTTATTTTGAAATGTGAGTCCAAATTTATCTGCTAATTATATATGATATCGTCAATATAAATATTAAAAAGGGAGGATGAAAGTGGACATCCTTATGTTACACTCTGTTTATTGTTGCTGTTATATTGTTTTTATTTTTGCCTCCAGTTTCTATTGTTATTTTAATTTCTATATATAGATTTTTTATTGCAGTTGTTAGGTGCTGAGGTACTCCTTTCTCTTTCATTATATTCCACAATATATTTCTGTTAACTTTGTCAAATGCCTTTTCAAGATCTATGAATGCCATAAAACTTGGTAGATTATATTCTCTATGTGTCAGTATTTAGTAATAAGTTTTATTAAAATATAGGCAGCCCAGGAGTCCTCATCTAAAGCACTTCTTTATAACATGAAATACCCACTGCCTTAATATATCCATAAACGTAACTTAATTCATGTAGTAATTATTTTTTACTTCATAGTATTTAATGTACCCAATGTAGATGCCAATAGGAAACGCTTATTAATTCAAAAATGGCCTGTAGTATGATAGAAATTATTAATTTTATGATTTTCATAGTACTTGGTTGGATTTACATTGTTAGAAGGCAGTGTACTGAAATATCGCAAAAATTCATTTATTAGATTAATTCTTATAGGGACCGTCAACTTCGATTAATTTTACCAGTAAAGCTAGGAATTTTGTAAGAAAATATTCCAGAGGTTAAAGTATTTTTTACAATGGAGTTCATATTGTTAGCCAACTATTGCAAACTTTGTCCAAATATTAACACAATTATAAATTGATTATTAATTACAATTACTTAAAAATATGTAAGACATAGTTAATAAATGGGCAATAAAACACAAGTAATAAATCACTTACTACCAATAAAACTAGAAATTTTGAAAGAATATGTTTCAGAGGTCAAAGTTATTGTAATATATCAGCGGTGGACTAGTGGTTATGCTCCTTGCCTCTTGTCCTGAGGGTCGCGGGTTCAAACCCGGCCGGGGTCGATGGATTTTTTAGGACGGAAAAATCCAAGGAGCAAGTCCTCCGGGAGGAACTTTAAGTCGTGGGTCCCGAGTCTGAAGATTTTCAGGCTCGTAAAAAATCCTTAAGCCTGAATGGAAAGGCCTCTAAGCAAAATTTACCGCATTTTCCCGTCCTAGTACTACCTTGGTTTCCTAGATGTCAGTATGAGGCGGTGCGCTGCCCACGTACCACTCAAAATTACATCTATACGAAAACAAGTGTATGGTTCAAATTCTTCCCTGTAGGGGGAGAGCGCCTAAATCTCTGTAAAGGGAAAAACATAGGCTTACAATACAAAACAATTATTAACGAACTACTGCAAACTTTGTACAGAAATTAAAATTATAAATTGATTATTAACTACAATTACTTAAAATATATAAGACATGGTTAACAAAGAGGTAATAGAACTAAAAAGAAGAAAACAATTCCGAAGTCTTAAGGAAAAAATGCATGTTACATGTATTGTGATTATCTCGCAAGTCTTCTGGATACTCTGAACAACTCGGTAATCCAGGACTGGTAACAATAGTGGGTGTTTCCAGTTTAAAATGTGCTTCCCTGAAAAGTAGATATTCATACATAAATTATTCTGTGTGACCACGGAATTATAAAAGTATTATAAGCGTAATTTAATCGATGTAGGAGAAGAATTTCGCGTGAGAAACATTATATAAAAATGTACGATGATTCAAGGACTTGTACGAACGCATTTACCTATGATTCTATCCTATAACAAATATAGGATTCTCTTTCCTCGTGCTAGTGGAGAAATTATCATTATCTCCGCTTTATGAAAATATTTAATATTGGTTTGCGTGGGAGCTAGCAGTCAATATAAGAATGAACTGAAATCACATATATCAGCAAGAAATCATAAAGAATAGTCATGTTCATATGATGTTCTTTCGGCCTAATTTCTGGTGTAATATAATCACTACTGTAATACTTTTTTCACAGATCTAATACTACTTTTTACCCAAAGAGTCAATGTGCTCATAATTCTTGCGTATGTTTTATTCATTTGTGTTATTCGCTGATAGATCACCTTACACCGTCCCTTGAACAACTGGCATGGTTTTGTCTACGAGATCATAGAATCCCTATATTTTCTCTATGTAATACTACACACATCATCACCTAATTATTTATCACACCGCCTTAGACTCTGTGATACACATAGTTTAGGCACCCGATCCCTTCAGTATATTGTCCTTTATAGCCCTCCTCATCACACGATCGTTTACAATTTCACTTGCATTAACATGAAATTATCTTCAACCCTATACCAGAGACTGTCAAACTGTAATATATTTAAAAACAAGGTGATGATCTTGTATTAACTAACTAACAAAAAAAAACTTACTAATATTATTCTTTTAACAATTAATATTTCATTTTATTAAAAAAATTAAAATGTGTCAGTATTTTAAGCTGATGTCTTATATAGCTATAACCAATATTATATTAATTAATTATATTTTATTATTTTCCTTGTATTTTTCCATTATAATATATATATATATATATTTTATTATAAGTTTTAATTATCATTAAATTTATTATGCCATTACTTCCTTACTCACTGGCACTATCAAACCCGAAGGTTCATGGCCGCGCGGACATAAGCTCTCCATACATCCCTATCCTGAGCTAATGCTTTCCAATCATTCCCTGTATAATCTACTTCCCTCAAATCATAGTTAATGTTATTCTCCTACCTCATTCTTCGTCTACCAACTGGGCGTTTTCCCTCTGGCTTTCCTACAAGAAGCTTCCATGCAAGTCTTTCATTCCCCATTCGTGCAACATGTCCTGCCCATCGCAGTCTACGAGACTTAACTGTTCTTATTATATCTAGCTTCCTATAAAGACCATGTAGTTCATTGTTATGTAGTCTTCTCCATTCACCTGTCTGTTCATCTCTCTTTGGTTCAAACATTTTCCTAAGTAGTTTATTCTCAAATACTTGTACTCTCCTTTCCTTCCTTAAAGCAAAAGTCCATGTTTCGCACCCATATAATATAACTGGTAGAATAATAGTTTTATATATTTTCAGTTTAACGTTTTTTGAAAGGAGCTGGGACATCAAGAGTCTCTGCAATGCATTATAGCACGTATTTCCAGAATTGAGCCTATGTTTAATTTCTTTGTGTATCTCATTCCTATTTGTGATTATTGTTCCTAGGTATTTGAATTCAGCCACTTCCTCAAAATTCCCCTCATTTATCATTAGCTGTCTATTTCTATTATATAATGTATTTCTACATGTGACCATATATTTAGTTTTATTGATATTTACTTCCAGTCTCAATTTCTTAGTGTTAGATATTTATTTTATCATTGTTCAGTTTGGCCAAACATGAGTTTATTATCTAATTTACTGTGATTTCTGTATTTTAATGTAATATATGTTTATCCTGGCGAGTGGAAGAGAAGACCATATGGCCTTAACTCCACTATGCTAAATAAATAAATTAATAAATCAAGTAATGTTACTATTTATTACTATTATGTTTATGTTTATATAACCTCACGGTTATTATTATTGAAATATAAAATATATATATTTGTTGTAATTTGAAGAAATATGTTAATATAAACTATCCTGTGATATCTGAGATATATATATATTTTTTCTTATTGTATTAAGAAAAAAATTGATAATTTTAACATAAAATGTTTAAATACATAGTCTACCTATACTAAAAAAATAATTTCCTAAATGATAATTTATAAATGAATCCGTAAAATGGCGATTGCATATTTTATTAAAATACTGATATTTTTTTTATTTCTACTCACCTTTCTATTTCATACGTTTAAAAAAAAGTTATGGTACCTCTCGATTAATGAGAAGATAGACCATAGACATTTTATTAATGTTGTGTTTTTCTTGAAGATACGTATTATGGACTAGTAGATATATATTTCATCTTGGTTAATCTCCTCAGATTATATTTTGGAGGATTAAAAAACGACTAGAGAATGAATGATTTCGCCTTCGCTTTTCTTCTTGCTAATGTAGATATCAATACGCCCATTACTGTCTTTATTGGATATAAATGTTTCTCCTCATGAACTGTAAATCCTTTGGAATGTAGACTATTCACCAGGAGTATTTTCGCCATTTCTCACGTAGAACGTACGGTTTTCAAATTATAGTGATAATTCTGTATTTTAACAAACACCTTCAAATTTCTCTATTTTTTTTAGTTATATGCTAATTTAAAATTTTATCAACTTCCAAAAACACATTTTAGAACATAATCTGAATTCATTTAGAATAAAAAAGAGAAAAAAGTCTGAATAAAGAAAATTACATGATATCTGAAGTAACAAAGGTAGTAGAAATTCATCACTTACAGCTTTTCTTTCTTGCAGCGATTTGAAATTGTTGAACACTGTGTGGCAATATTACGGACGTAGTAGCTATCACGCGATTTAGTACAGTCTTTATCAACATTTGTACAACGTCTGGCATTTGCATGTATATTTACATCAAACCATGTTGTTAAGTTTTAAGGATACTAGATTAGTTTAGTATCATAAAAAAATTATAATCGAAATAAAATCGTCTTACACATAATATTTCATCTAATGGAATCTGATTTATATTACACTGGTATAACAGTTAATCGTAAATTGTTATGTGCTTAGGCCTACTGTACTACAAATAAATTATTTAAACATAATTTATCATCATCATCACTCCAGGGATTAGGCAATTGCCCGTACCGACTTCATAATGCATCAGCCCAACGTCTTCTAGGTCTTCCAACATTACGTCTTCCTCTTGCTTGATAATTTCTTGCTAACAATGGATATCTCTCCTTACTCATTCCATCCATATGAACAATCCATTTCTGTCTGTAATTCGTGACCTTATCCAATAAAAGGCTGTACTTTCAATTCTTCTCTTATATCCTCATTTCTTATTCTATCAAGTCTTGTACATCCTTTAACTTGTCTTATGAACCTCATCTCCGCCGTCTGTATTCTATCCTTCTGTTTTTTCATTGGTGCCCAAGTTTCACATCCATACAATATTGTGGGAACCGCCATAACATTATACATACATAATTTAGTATACGCATAATACACCGTGTCCCATTCAAACCTCCCACATTTTAATTAATCATAACTCTCAAAGTATGCGGAATTATGAAATGAGATTGTTATTAAAAAAAAAAAAGAGAAGTTCAACGAATATTTGTTTTCATTGTTGCAGTTAAATCATCTGTCGCATGTTGGACAATAATGACATAAAACAAAATGGCGACTCCTCAGCAACGAACACAAACTGTTTTCTGGTATGCAGAGACGAAGTCAATAATTACAGTGCAAAGAAATTACCGGAGAGAATATGGAGGAAATGAAACTGATGGGAAGAAGTTTCTGGCGACTGGAAGCGTTAAAAAAATAATCAGGATGTGCTCGTACACGTGTTTCAGAAGAAAAGATTAAAGAAATTAGAACATGATAGAGGTGTTTTAGTGCGTGGCAATGAAAATTCTTTGAGTTTCTGTTTCGTTTAATACCGGCCTCATTTCATAATTCCGCATACTTTGAAAGTTATGATTAATTAAAATGTGGGAGGTTTGAATAGGACACCCTGTATTACATTTACGTTTATATTATAAAAACATAGGCATATACTAATAATAAAAAGCACATTCTTTGTATAAATATGATAAATATAAAATACGAAATTGTAGAATAATATGAATAAAAATCCTCTATTTATGTTTGAGTTCCCGTATGAATATCAGGATTTTTAAAACTGACCCTAGGATCGACTCAGTCTCCAACGGAAATGTGTACCAGACGCTTGTTCTGGAGGTAAGGACGGTCGTCATGCAGGGCTAACAACTCAACTGACATCAAGTGCCTATTGTCTAGTAAGAAGTGGGGGCCTTAACCTCCTACTATCCCAAGGGTCTCCTCTGGTCTGTAGTGGTATCAGAGAGGAGAATGGGGAAGACTAGGTAACAGTGAGCTACATTATCTTATTACCAAATCACATACAATTAGAACAGTTAAGTCTCGTAGAATGTGATGAGTAGGACATGTGGTACGAATGGGGAATGAAAGAGAGGCATGGAAACTCCTTGTAGGAAAACGAGAGGGAAACGCCCAGTTGGCAGACCGAGACTGAGGTGTGAGTATAACATTAACTATGATTTGAGGGAAGTAGATTATACAGGGGATGTTTAGAAAACTTTAGCTCAGGATAGGGTAGTATGGAGAGCTTACGTCCGCGCAGTCATGAAACTACGGGTTCGATAGTGCCAGTGGGTTAGTTAAAAGGGAGTGTTCCGAGAAATACTTTATGCCGTGGATCCCATCTCAAGATTTCGGGCTGGTAAAACAACTTTAAGCCTAAATTAGTGCCTCTTAGCAAAACTTAACATACCTTCCTTATCCAAGTAATTCCTTCGTTGCCTATTAGGCCTATATGCCTCACTGAGGTGACCACATGCCTCTCACTGACATCTTAGAGAAGTAAGCGTAACTATATTAGCTTGGTGACCAGCCTTATGGGCTATTGGTCAGCGTTCCTGACTACTGTTCATGAGGTCGCGGGTTCGATTCCCGGTCAAACCCTAGGAATTTTTCCTTAAAGGGAATCATTCTTGTGATTGCCCATGGTCTGGAATTTAAGCTAAGTTTAGGTTAAGAACTCTCCTGGCGCTTCATTATCATTTATCAACCATCATATCGTCGGGGTAACGTAACTCCGCTTTCTAGGCACCCCAACTTCAGAAGTGGATTACAATAAAGCCAATGCCAGGAGAGAACACCAGAAATGTCGAAATTACACTGGGGCATTGGGAAAATATATATATATACACACATTAGCTTCGTCAAAGAACTCTCTCTAAGGGTGCATTCATGTTTCCATAAGTTACGTATGATGTATATACATAGAATACATAATAAAAGGGGTGTATGAGATACGAAGTTATGAAATACAGCAATGGAGCAAGTTTACTAATCAATGCGTCTCATAAAACGGTGTAACGGCTAGACTTTGTGCTTCGCAAGTTCTAACCGATGTTCGGTTTACAATCACTTCCTGAATACACTTGACTGGAGCTGCTTATCTCTCGCATTCAGGAGGCTCCGTACCACATAATGTTCACTGATAACTATAACTTGGTTCACTTGTTACCAGATGCGTAAAAAACACGTAAAATAAATTATATTCATTTAGCTTATTTTAAGCCTAACGTACTTTCCAATTTATGATTTTCTACAAATTCACATTCTAAGCAAAGAATATAATACAGGTAGAGGGGAATGTGGGCCTATAACTAGTTGAATCAATCAGAGATGGAAGGAACTAAATAATTGTAAAAACATGAAACTTTTTCAACGTTAATTAAAATGGGCCATGTCCACTTTTGGACACTTTTCTTGGCGGACTAAAAGTTAATAAATGTAGATATAAAATATTCACCTGGCTGATAGCCTGCGAAGAAAATTCTAATTAAGTTTTATAATAAACAATTTTTGCCACTTAGAAAATTGAATAAAAAATTAATGAATAAAATATATTAGGCCTATCATATACACATATTAGACCTATATAAAAGTAAAAATCATTGTATTATGCTTCAGTTTTACTTTAAAACTGTCTAGAACATACGATAGAACAAAATTATACATATATATTTAATATTTACTCTTTCATTTATGTCACCTTTCCATTATTAAGTTTATACTGTGCAAATTTTGTCGGCCGCGATGGTCTAGTGGTTAATCATGTCCCTTGCCTCTAGTCCCGAGGGTCGCAGATTCAAACCCGGCGAAGTCAATGGATTTTTAGAATGAAAAAAAAAATCAGGGAACAAGTCCTCCGGGAGAGACTTTAAGCCGTGGGTCTCGAGTTTGAAGATTTCGGACTCTTAAAAGAACCTCAAGTCTGAATAAAAATACCTGTGAACAAAATTTCACCGATTTTCATCCATCCGAGTAATCCCTTAGTTTCCTATTAGATGTCGCCTCGTGGCAATATACTAACCACATGCCCCTTGCTGACATATATAGGGAAATAAGCGTAACTAAATTTGGCTGTTTAAGAAATGTCCCACTATGGAAGCACTCATGTCCCACAGCGCGACGAACGGAGATCATTCATGATCAATCATGCAACTCTTACTTATTTAATTATCGCATATTCGTAATTGTATCTATATTATTTGCTCCTGGTATAGTGGATTAGAATGTATTGTAGCCTATGAGTTCCACGATTTAAGTGAACGGTATCTTAATAGGCAAATGCTACTTCATACTATCATCAATAAATAATTGTAGAACTTAGTCTAGCAATCTAGTCGGGAGTGCTAACTAACTAACTCACTGGCACTATCGAACCCGTAGGTTCATTGCCGCGCGGACATAAGCTCTTCATACATCTCTATCCTGCGCTAATGTTTTCCAATCATCCCCTGTATAATCTACTTCCTTGAAATCATAGTTAATGTTATTCTCCCACCACATTATTGGTCTACCAACTGGGCGTTTTCCATCTGGCTTTCCTACAAGAAGCTTCCATGCATGTCTTTCATTCCCCATTTGTGCCACATGTCCTGCCCATCACAGTCTACAAGACTTAACTGTTTTCATTATATCTGGCTTCCTATAAAGACCATGTAATCCGCTGTTATGCAGGTCTTCTCCATTCACCTGTCTGTTCTTCTCTCTTTGGTCCAAAAATTTTCCTAACAACTTTATTCTCAGATAGGCCCTATTCGTAATCTCCTTCTCTCCCTTAAAGTAAGAATCAATGTTTCGTATCTAGGCTATATAATATAACTTGTAGAATAATAATTTTATATATTTTCAGTTTAACGTTTTTTTTAAAGGAGTTGGGAAGTAATGCATAATAGCACGCATTTCAAGAATTGAGTCTATGTTTAATTTATTTGTGCATCTCATTCCTATTTGTGATAATTGTTCCTAGGTATTTGAATTCAGCTACTTCCTCAAAACTTCCCTCATTTGTCATTAGTTATCCATTTCCATTATATAATGTATTTCTATGTGTGACGATATATTTAGTTTTATTGATATTTACTTCCAGTCCCAATTTCTTAGTGTTACTCAGTAGTGTGTGCGTGTTGGCCTTTAGTATCTCCTCGCTATCGCACAATAATATATCATCAGCATAAACTAACAGCTTATTAATACCATTGGGTTGTAGGCCTACTTCATCCTCTAAAGATTTGATGGCATGCTCTAGTACAAAATTAAATAGTAGAGGAGATAGTGCATCTCCTTGCTTCAACCCATTGTGGATTTCAAAAGTATTCGAAAACTGTTTGCCTTCACGCACCCTACTCTTTGTGCCATTTAGTTTTTATAATCATTGTTATTGAACTATGTCACCTTGGTCTACGTTAGTCTGAAATTTATATTGCCTCACTAGCATCTCAGAGCTCCCGGATTCGATTCGCGGCAATTTAATAGAAGAGAACGTCCAAATGAACCCTTGAGTATTAAAAAGGGTCATGTCCATTTTTGGTGCATTTACAAGTGAGCAAATACGAGTATCTACTGATAGTTCAAGATGCGTTTATGATTATAATAATATTTTTCTAGTATTACATAGTGTCTATTAAAACAAATAAAAATTTGTTTTATCTATACTATTTATAATATAGGCAATGATAAACCAGTATTATGAAGAAAATTCAGTATTCTCGAAAGGTGACATAATGAACATGGCCCATTTTAATATTTAAGGGATCAAATATAACTAACAAATTCACTGGCTCTATCGAACCCGTAGGTTCATGGCTCCGCAGATATAAGATCTCCATACATCCCTATCCTGAGCCAATGTTTTGCAATCATTCCATAATCTACTTCCCTCAAATCATGGATAATGTTATTCTCCCACCTCATTCTTGGTCTACCAACTGGGCATTTCCCTCTGGTTTTCCTACAAGAAGCTTCCATGCATCTCTTTCATCCCCCATATAAGTGCCACATGTCCTGCCCATCGCAGCCTATGAGACTTAACTGTTCTTATTAAAACTGGCTTCCTATAGGCCTACATATCATGTAGCTCACTATTATGCAGTTTTCTCCATTCACCTCTCTGTTCATCTCTTTTTGGTCCAAAAATTTTCCTGAGAACTTTATTCTCGAATATTCGTAACTTCTTTCTTCCCTTAAAGCAAGAGTCTATGTTTCGCATCCATACTATAACTGGGAGAATAACTGTTTTATATATTTTCAGTTTTTTTTAAAGGAATTGGGAAGTCAAGAATCCCTGTAATATATAATACCATGCATTTCCAGAATTGAGCCTATGTTTAATTTCTTTGTGCATCTCATTCCTATTTGTAATTATTTTTCCTAGATACGTACTTGAAATCAGCCACTTCTTCAAAATTTCTTTCATTTGTCATTAGTTGTCGATTTCCATTATATAATACATTTCTATGTGTGAACATATATTTAGTTTTATTGATGTTTACTTCCAGACCCAATTTCTTAGTGTTATTCAATAGAGTGTGCGCGTTGTCCCTTGGTATCTCCTCGTTATCGCTCAATAATCAATAATACTAAATCACCAGCATAAACTAACAGCCTATTTATATCATTGAACAAATAGCCTATAAGCTACAATTTTTAACTCCATAATCTAACATATTTATACCATTCTTCAAGAAGCAACAAAAATTATACAGGTATATTCAGGGTTCTATGTACGCGCTATAATAAAATGTTCATCTTTACATTTAAGAAAATAGGAGTAGATATAAAGGAATACTAAAATTATGATTCCTATTGATGAGTGTAAATTTAGAATACTTTTTCATTTTAAATTAATAAAATGATGATATAGGCCTACAATATATTGAATGTAACTCAAACAAATTACTTATAAAGTAAAAATCTGCCCTCTCCGCTAATACATGTGGCCGTGAGAGTCTATCTACATAATCCGCAGACATATTCGTATTTTCTGCAATCGCATGTTCGGGATGTGCCCACTGAAAAAAAATAGGTCCTAAACCCATTTAAATTTATTTAGATTGGATTAAAACTCATAATACTTTAGAAGTAGCCCATATTAGACACATTGGACTGTGAAGTTTGAAGCCAATTTTACGGCTAAGTAGTAGAGGCTTAATAAGTCATACTGTAGTTTATACACCAAAAGGCAACCCGAAGTAAGCCGTACCCTCCTAATTTCAAAAGAATTCCAGCCAAAATTATTGAGCCTCTTACTGGCGCCTCAACTTGAGCCTTAGGAAGTCATAAATGAACAGAAAATATAGGTATTTTTACCAAAAATGCAAGAATTATTCTTATGTAAAAAAAAATCTAATTAATCCTCCCATCCACTTATAATGTAATTAACGCATTTAGACTTACGTATGTTCATACAGAATCCTCATACTTAAAATAAAATAAACTTGAGTTCAAACCCGATCGGGGTTAAGGAAATTTTCAGTGTTAAAATCCTGACATGGCTACCTTCGGAAGGGAAATCAACCCGTGGGTCCCTTATGATTTATGGCACGTTAAAAAACTCAATCATCATCATCTTCTTCTTCTTCTTCTTCTTTTTCAAGGTATGGGCCTGTCGGCCCGTTCCGCTCCCCGGTGCACTATATGCTGCAGAATCAGGTCGTCTTTCCAACGACGTTTCGGTCTTCCTACATTTCTTCGCCCTAGAGGTCTATAATGAAGCAGTTGCTTTGATAAGCGATTATTTGGCATTCTTTGTATATGTTCAAACCAATTAAGTTTATTTCTGTGTATTCTCTTGTTTATATTATATATTTGTAATTCATCTCTGATATCTTGACTTCTCTTTGATATCTTAGAGATACACCTGCAACTGATCTGAGAAATCTCTTTTCTATTGTCTCAATTTTATGTTTATCAGAGATCGTTAAAGGCCAAGTCTCAGACCCGTATATTAACGTTGGAACGGCTACTGTTTTGTAAAATTTTAATTGAGTTTCCCTTGTGGTCTTATTTCTCAAATTTTCTAAGATTTATTTTTTATATGATAAGCCTCTAACATTCCAGGTAGCTATGTTCACTTTTGCCAGTTTTCCTAATTGTTTATCTTTTAGTTTTGCTGTAGTTGTCGTCGTTCGATTTGTCCGAATATTGCTTTTGGGAGTTCGATTTTTTTTATATTTCCTCGTAGCAACACAATTGATGTTATTATTCTGATTTGGTTATTATTCAAGAAAATGAAAATAAATTACTCTTTACATCAATTAAACCAGTTATGCCAAGAATATAATTTTGAAATATCAAAATAAAAACAAAAATAATGGCATTTTGAGGAAATGAACATATAAGATAAAAACTCATAATAGACAGCAACAAGTAACAAATTTTAATTATTTGGGTTGTAATTTTACAATCGAGACAAAAACTGAAAGAGGCATAAATTTGAAACTGTCGAAATTTCAGATAATATGCGGAACTAAATAATTAAAACATCAAAGAACAAAACAAGAAGTGATATTAGATTGAAGTTTTATAAAACATTGGCAGTTTCTGCATTACATTTTGGGAGTGAAACATTGGTAATGACAAAAAAAAAATAACAAAGTAGAATACAAAGCGTAAAAATAAACTTCCTTAGAAGAACAAAAGGCTGCACAAGATTGGGTCGGATGAATAATGAAGATATAAAAACAGAGTAATTATATATCCATTGAATGATAAAATCAAGGAATATGGAAATAAATGATTTAGACATGTAGAAAGAATGAATGTAACAAGATTGCCAAAAGCAGCATTTAACTACAAGCCAAGAGGTTCAAGGAATGTAGGAAGGCCAGTGAAAAGAACTGTAAGGCGAAACAGGCAATTTTCCTAGCCCGTGAAGTGAAGAAGAAGAAGTAGAAAAAACTCAAGCCTGAAATAAGAAGCTGTGATAAAATATATCTGTCATATAATACCCTGCTTTCAATGTGTCATTAATGGCCTTATCTGTTAAAACAAACTATTTTCAATAATTCCATTCCACTATAGACCAACTGGAAAACGAAAATAGGGACAACCAAGAATGAGATAGAAAGACCAACAATATGGTAAGTTGGAAACGGGACTTTAACCCAATTCTTGATCACGAAGATGTTGATAATAGTAATATTGATTAACTAAATTGTGAATTTAAAAAAAAAAATTGAAGGTCCCGCACTTTAGCCGCGCTGTTTAAGGCATCATGGCTTGGTGCAGAGCTACAGTACTTCTACTGGTTCGAATCACCAAGGCGAATACATTTTCTAATGAAGTTTTAACCAATTTGGAACTAATGCCCACCCATCATCCCGAGGAATTTGGGTTGCTACAAGTACTGATTCCAGGTTGAGAAAACCAGTTTATTGGCTGAGGGATCCAATATGCATACTATACGTCATACCTATAATGGTTATATAATCATCCACCTCTGGCTGTGAGGCTAGCAGTTGGCTGGTAGGTCAAGAGCTTTTAAGGCCTGTTGCACAATGACTTTATAAAATTTGAAACATTTTTGAAAAAGTATCACTCGATTCCTGATGCCTGCTGTAATTACAGAATCGATCACTATTTTACTGGGCCATTATTATATAGTGGTGTAACATGAAAAGTTTAAACAAGTGAGTAAATGTTGAAGCGGTAAGTTGCACGACCTGGCTTGTGGTATGGAAGCCATTCAGTCGCAAATCGATCGCTCGCGCGCCTGTCGACTCATTCATTGCCTTGCAAAGTACGTGTGAACCCCACAGCCGCTACCCTCTTCACCCTCCTTACTACTTATCAACACATGGTACTTACATACATTATCATATCGTTTATTTGTATACTTCGACATAATATTAGTGGAAAATGTATTCTTATTTCATTATCAGCAGTGATACATAGCATTTCTTAGGCCTAATATAGCCTATATTCTCTTCAGTCCTGAAGTTACATTATTACAAATAGGCCTAACTAACTACTAAACTAACTAACTCACTGCCTCTATCAAACCCGGAGACTAATGACCACGCGGACATAAACTCTCCATACTTTCCTATCCTGAGTTAATGTTTTCCAATCATCATCATCATCATCATCATCATCATCATCAATCATCATCATAATCATAGTACATTCACGAATTTAGGCCATTTGTTGACCTCAAGAGAAACACCATCCAAAAGTCTTTTGAGTGGACGTCCTGGTCTTCTCCTTCCTGCAAGTTGATATATTAACATTTGTTTGGGTATTTTGTGATCTTCCATTCGATGAACATGTTGCATCCACCTTGACTTATAATCAGAAGTTTTGTTTTCTAAAGGTTCCATGTGTAATTCTTCTACACAATCCAATCATTCCCTTATAATTACCTCCGTCATATCATGGTTAATATTAGTTTCGACCTTATTTTTGGCCAGCCTACTAGGCAGTTTCCCTCTGGATTTTTCACAAGAAGTTTCTATGTCCCTCTTTCATTCCCACCTCATTCTTTGTCTATCTATTCGGCGCTTTTGCCCTAGCTTTTATTTCTCATTGCGTATATGTTCCACCTATCGCATTCTACGAGATTTAACTGTTCTGAGTACTCGTATTTCTGATTTCCCATAAAGATCATGTAGATTACGCCTTAGTTGACCTCCCATCTCCATTCAATATTAGAAGATGAAGAAATGTTTGGTCTTTACTAGGGCTGTGTCTAGTAATCCAACTCATTACCGGAATTTTCCTCGCAATACATTACTGTCCTAATATTCAACTAGCGTTCAATAGAGTTAACCATATTTGTCGAGATGTAAAATGTTGTTTTCTCCATTCACTTGGTTGTTCGCATCTCTTTGGTCAAAATATGTTAATTACTTTATGCGTATAGACATTTTTGGACCAAAGTGAAACGAACAGATAGGTGAATGTAGAAAACTACAATTGCAAATAAATGTTTGTGTTTAATGGATTTTTTAGCATAAAGTAGCCTACTATTAATTTTGATAGCAAACATTGTTATATGACTCCAAATTTGGGTTTTTATATGTGAGCCGTCGGTCACGGTGGGCTTGTGGTTATGCTCCTTGCCTCTGGTCCCGAGGGTCGCGGGTTCAAACCCGGCCGGGGTCGATGGATTTTTTAGGATGGAAAAATCCAAGGAGCAAGTCCTCTGGAGGGGACTTTAAGCCGTCGGTCCCGAGTCTGAAGATTTTCAGGCTCATAAAAATCCTTTAGCCTGAATGAAAAGGCCTCTAAGCAAAATTCACCGAATTTGCTCGTCCTAGTACTACCTTGGTTTCCTAGATGCCAGTATGAGGCGGAACGCTGACCACGGACCACTCAAAATTACATCTATACGAAAACAAGTGTAACTAAATTAGTATGGTTCAAATTCCTCCCTGTAGGGGGAGAGCGCCTAAATCTCTGTAAAGGGAAAACATGGGCTTACAATACAATACAATACGTGAGACCAAAACTGGTTTGGAGATTTTGAACTATTTATTATTTTTGTGGGATTTAAGATTTTTATCTTTATTAACTTAATGAATATATTCAAGTAGTTTAATTCCGTTTATATTTCTATCTAATGTATTATTTATTTATTTATACAGTTTATAAACAACATTATAGGCCTATTTTAATTATAAAGTTAGTTTGATTTAATCGGCGTGGGTTCAAGAATAAAGAATGTCTATAGCAATATTAATAGTAGGAATGATTGCAGAATGCAAGCTTTCACGGCCGGAAGTCTTAGTATTAGAAGATTTCAGGCTATAAGGCCGTGTTCCATAACTGGTATTTTCATCAGATGTTTCTCCCTCGGCATTGGAGGGCATCTTCAGTGACGAGATTTTTCTAGCCAGGAAGCATTTTCCTCGACTCAACCAGACAAATATACAAAGTGCAGGATTCAATAAAACTTACAGGTATCCAGAATATATATATTTTAAAAACAAACATGAAAAATACAAAGCAGAATTCATATAGGGGCCTATAGACAACCTTTATTTTTTATACACAACATAATAATAATGATGATGATGATGATGATAATAATAATAATAATAATAATAATAATAATAATAATAATAATTCCTTTCCTTTATTTGGAATTTCTCTAAAATGCAGTAGTTTCCTAAAACCCAACGTAACTTTTACTCCTCCATAAATCTCTGTCCTTTGCATCACTCTCTGTAAATAATCTCGACTCATACTCTTATGCACTCTTTGAATGCACCATTCGTTTGGTCTCCCGTTTCTTCTATTGTTCTCCACTTCAAAATTTAATAAAATTTAGGTATCCTGTCATCTGACATCCTATCTACGTGACCAAGCCATTTCAGTCTTCTTTCTTCAATAACTTGTAGAACATCTTTTTAAACATCCATTATTTATCTGACTTTAGTATTTCTAATTTAGTCTCTTCTTGTATTTCTAGAAGCCCTCCTCCAAAAGTCGATTTCTGTCACCAATACTTTATGTTCTTGCTCTCTGCTCAATGTCCACGTTTCCGCACCACACAATAGTACAGGCATAATAATAATAATAATAATAATAATAATAATAATAATAATAATAATAATAATAATAATAATAATAATAATAATAATAATAATAATAATAATAATAATAATAATAATAATAATAATAATAACAATAATAATAATAATAATAAAAATAAAAATAATAAAAATAATAATAATAATAATAATAATAATAATATGGTTGTAAGGGGTAGTGACGTGTGTATAACCTTTCTTACCCAATTCTCATCCTCACCTTCTCGTGGTACAACCCGTTTTCACAAACGAGGCTCTGAGGACCGAGTCACGGCGGTATAACCGTTCCATCAGGTACTGAGTAAATGCGGTATCCTAATGTCTATCCAGAGACTAAAAGGTAGCAGCCCTACCACTGGACTACTTAGCGTCGGGCCAGTAACCTGTCCTAAGGAACTTCAAAACTACTTTCAAGTCTCAACACGAAAAAACACACACTACTAGATCACAAAAAAAATGAAGACATCTTAGAAGAATTACACATGGAATCTTTAGAAAACAAAATTTCTGATTATGAGTCAAGATGGATACAACATGTTCATCGAATGGAAGATCACAGAATACCCAAACTAATGTTAAGATATCAACCTGCAGGAAGAAGAAGACCAGGACGTCCACTCAAAAGACTTCTGGATGGTGTTTCTCTTGAGGCCGAAACAGGTCAACAAATGGCCTAAATTCGTGAATGTACTATGATGATGATGATGATAATAATAATAATAATGTTTTATTTAAGCTGGCAGAGTTTAGGCCATAAGGCATTTTCTTCCACTCAATCAACAAAAAAATAAATTTATACAAAACTTAAATACTTATTACAATTTTAAAATATTATTAAAACATAGTCCACCGCTGTGGTCTCGGGGTAGCGTGCTACCTTGTCACGCAGCGGGCCCGGGTTCGATCCCCGGTCGGGACAGTTTTTCTGGGTGAGGTTTTTATCGGGGTTTTTCCTCATCTGTAAGACAAATGTCAGGAAAAATTTAAGGCCCAAACGGTCCCCGAAATCATATGGCCATCATCACCATCACCATCCTTATCATTATCATCTTCATTATCGTCATCCTTCACCGGTGTGGAAAGCAACGGGAAGCTACCACACCTACAATTCCCTAGTAAAGCTGCAAGCATAGCATGAAAATGCTATGATTGTAGTGAAGGACCTGCCTTCAGGCAGAATTACTATGGATGTATGGATTAAAATATAAACTAAACAAACCACAATGCGGATGTGATCTAATATGAGTTAACACTAACAAAATATGAAATAGAAATGAAATAAAATAAAGTAAGAAAAGCTTCATAGATGAATGTTTATACAAAAGATTGAATATAATTGTTATGCACGTAATATTTTCATTGTGTGGAACTTAAGGTATCACTTAATTATGATTTAGATAATGATAATGATTGACCGTCCCTGACAACTTCTCTGATTTTTAGGTAATTGTCTATTTAAGACTTAAATTGCATAAGATATACGCGACAACGGCTTGACATACATCGAAACATATTCATCAGACTAACCCCCCCCCCATTGTTGAACACATACGGTAACTCTCAACCAATGCGTGCCGAAACCTATCTTGAAATTTTTCCCAGAAAAGCGTTGTATTATATCAAGACCGTGTACAACAAATTATATGCCGCTTTTAATTTAAAGCCACAAAAAATCGGAGCCAAAATCCAGTAATGGCAACCCACTGGGTGAAGCATATGGAGTCCATGAGTGTGTAGAGTGTAGTGGAGTATAGCGGGACGCGGCACGAGGGCAGGATGTCAGGGTTTTCCAATTCAACAAATCAGGTGTTGTATTTATTTCCTGTAGTTTAAATAAGAAATTTGGCACTGGATAATAGTGCCTTGCAGTTAAAAACGTCAGATTTTATTTTTGCACATGGCCTCGATACAGCCAATGCTTCTCTGGGAGAATTTTCAAGATTTGTCGACTTGCAATGGTTGATAGTTCCTATGTTATAAAATTGAGATGTGTGACGTGTTCTAAGCTGGAGCATCGTTGCTCATTCCCTGCTGTCGGCACGTAGCTCCGCTCGTCGACAGTACAGCCTCCGATGCCTTGTTCCGGCGGGGGGGGGGTCTTCATCACTCTAATCTACGACTCATCAGGCAGAACATAACTACCGTCGAATAGGCTAGGAATAAGTGTAAAAAATCCCATCTCGATAACCACAAAGGTATTTGTTGCCAAGGAGTCGTAACTGGTTCTAGTTTCCAACACACTAGACGATGACAGTTATCGTCACCTATTACAATTTGATTAAATTTAAAAAAAGTAGTTCTTACATTAAATTTACTCACTTATGTTAGGTTACTTCCATTCAGTGTAGCCCACGTGTTCTCAGAAAAGGTTACAGAGGGAAAAAATAATAATAATGGGTTACCATTTAGCATAAGCTGCGCCAACTAGTAATAAAAATAAAACACATTAAAAATATATTAACGATGAAAAACATACATAATTATCAGAAATAAATTCAATATTAGTATATCTATCGTAATTATTTATATAATATCTTCAACAATGACTTTTTTATACTTCGACAGATGTAGTTTAAAGTTTGGGCTTTGTCAGATTTTATCATTCCTACTTTTGACTAAACTTTACAACAGGTGACATGACTTTTTAAATTACTTCATAAACACCTGTCAAATTTTATGTTTAGGGGTTCATTTTTCAAATTATTTCCCACCATTTACAATGATTTTACGTGTTTTCTAACGATATCATTTAATTTTTTTTTTCATGATATTGAACTACAGGAAGACGTGGCAGCCATATTGATTTTAACGATTATTCTGTGTTCCAGTGCAGCCAACATAGAGTCTACTAATTAACTTACACCAAATTAAAATCAGCGTGCATTCTTTTACAGGTTAGAGTACTTAAACTGCGTTAGGTTAGCTTTTAGGTTGGTCTTTCATAGGTTAGAATACTTAAACTGCGTTAGGTTAGCTTTTACGTTGGTCTTTCACAGGTTAGAGTACTTAAACTGCGTTAGGTTAGCTTTTAGGGTGGTCTTTTACAAGTTAGAGTACTTAAACTGCGTTAGATTAGCTTTTAGGTTGGCCTTTCACAGGTTAGAGTACTTAAACTGCGTTAGGTTAGCATTCAGGTTTGTTGGTAAAGCGAGTTCAAATATCGTGTATATGTTGGCTGCATGCCGTGATCCCTAGTGTAAACAGCTTCGCGTCTTTTGGCGCAAGCGCATGGTATATTGATGGAACTTAGAAAAAAAAATCTTATCACATGTAAAATATTTACCTACTTTCATTTTTTATATTGAAATAACTGAACGTCTTTGATCGTAACGCGCAAGGATCATGTGATGTAAATATTTCAAAATACCTCTTATGTTTTTTTTATCATATCGCGGTAGAATCATAGGATGTAAGTATCTCAAAATACTGCTTGTGCTTACTATTGTGTGTAGTCATGCATTTTTAATATTTTCACTTCCTTTCTCTATTTTTTTTACATATACAAACACAAGGATAGGCCACGCAGCAAACACAATAGCACTGCGTTGACAACGTTCTTTTATGGGAACTTGGTTTTTGGTAATATGAACGCATGTATATACAGTAAAGCTCCTTATGCACGGTTCCTTTATTCGCGATTTCATTATTCGCGGTTTAAAAAATTGCGACACTGTTCCTGTATTTGCGGGTAAAAATGTCTTTATTCGCGGATCCAGTCGGTATTTTAAAGGATTAGTATCTTTATTAACGCATCGGCAACTTTTTTTACTGCAGGCACGTGCCAAGGTGGCTTTTACAAAGAGTGATTCAAAACAAATGGGCAAATAAATTTAAAAATAAAACAAACCCTTTTGTCATTAAGCCTAAAGTTCGTTGTTAACAGCTGTCGCCGCCGTATTTCACCGTATAATAAATAATAGTAAAATAATAACATATTTGTTGGAAATATTTGCGTCCATTTCAAACAATTTACTAACGTTAACAGTGTGCGCAATGTTTATTAGTTGAAACTACAGGAGGTCATGAGACCAGTTAGTGATAAAATAGCGGCAAGTACGTATTTATTGTTTTATATTGTTTTAAATAAAGTTCAGTTCATTTAAAATGCAGTGATTTGTTGCGTATAATGCATATTAACACTACTTTTTGGGTATTTTTTGTATATACATTGTATGTAGTATACATAGAGGACAGTGGTTTTACTTCCCACACGCGGTTTGTAATATGTAATATTACAGTATGGTTATTTTATTACAATATGGTTATTTAGGTTGGCAGCCCCGAAATGTAGGAAGTTGAACTTTCAATCATGGTCGTTATTGCTGTAAGCCTACGACAAAACGCACTATCGCGCAAAAAATATATATATATATATATATATATATATATACAGTTAACTTTGGAACAACTGGAACAATTTCAATCAAACACGTAACATATAATTTGTAAAATACTGAAAGGTGAGAGGAGATGAAATGTAAAAACAATCCAAAACGACCTGTATTAATATCGAATATATAGTTTTCGGATTGTTTATCTAATTGGTGGCAAATTCGATGACACTTAAGCCCAAGTTTGATCCCTAGCACACCAACGGCGGATGGAGTGAGAAGGCGTGAAAAATAAAATTTCAAAAAGTGACTAGGATTAGTATCGAATGCAACATTTTCGGGGTAGCTAAGCTGGATTGGTCACAGTCCCAAACATGTAATTCCAAGTTAGGTCACTAGCATCCCTAGGGAGGGATGAGAATGAATGACAAGGGTGACCAAGATTAGTGTCATATGCCTATTCATAGTTTTTGGAATCGCTAAACAGGTTGATGACAGTTCTGTTCCCATTTAACTTTAAGTTTAGGCCTAACCTTAGCACACCTAAAGTGTGAGAAGGGATGAAAAATAAAATGGCCAAAATGCTCGAGATTAGTGTCGAAACCATAGTTATTGGTTTGGTTCACTGATTGATGATACTTAAGGGGAAAGGTGAGAAGGGGTGAAAAATAAATTTTCAAAATACTATAGAAATTAATGTCGAATTTGAAGTATTCAGGGTCGTTATGTTGATTGGTCACAAATCTGATGTCATTAAAGCCCAAATTTGACCCCTAATACCGCAAGGGGAAGTGAGGGTGTACGAAGGGGTGCAAAATGTCCAAAATTACTGAGATTAACAGTTTCATCACTAGGATTATTGGTGATGGAGTACACGTCACGTAATCCCAAATCTTATCCCAGGACCTCTAAGGGGTGAGAAATAATATATCTAAAATTACCATGATTAGTGTCGAATCCACAGTTTTCGCTATCAATAAGCCCCATTGGTCACAGTTCCGATGGAATTTAAGTTCAAGTTTTATCCTTAGTATCCCTAGCGGTATTGGGGGATGTCGTGTAGAAATAATTACAATGACCGATATTATTGTCGAATCAATAGTTTTCGGGGTTATTGAGATGAATAGTGACACTCCCGATGACGTTTAAGTCTATGATAAGCCCTTATCTGCATGAGAAGAGGTAAAAAATAAAATTCCAAAATGACCGACAATAGTGTATAAGCCTATTATATAATTTATCGGGGTCACTAAAGTTATTGGTGCCAAGAAGTTTGGGATAGGCCTAATAATACGGGGTAACGCCGGGCAATCAGCTAATCTCTAATTAATTAAGCTCATATATTTTATAGGTCCACCGCTGTGCTCTCGAGGTAGCGTGCTGCCTTGTCACGCAGCGGGCCCGGGTTCGATTCCCGGTCGGGTCAGGCTCCTTGGTGAGGTTTTTTTTTTCCTCACCTGTAAGACAAATGTCAGGAAGCTTAGGGCCCAACGGTCCCCGAAAATCATCCGGCCATCATCATCATCATCCTTATCATTATCATAATCATCCCTCAACGGTGTAGAAAGCAACGGGAAGCTACCACACCTATAATTCCCTAGTAAAGCTGCAAAGCATAACATGAATATGCTATGATTGCAGTAAAAGACCTGTCCTCTGGCAGAATTACTATAGATGGATGGATATTTTATAGGATACATTTCCTATTTAAGTATTATATTCCTGTATCTCGCCGGTTGTCGAATCCTGGTCGCCGCAATAGAAAGCAGTCACTAACGACTACGTCATGGCGAAGGATATTCAAATGTATCTTACGTTAGTTAATTGTATTATCAAATGATGATTATTATTGATTAAATGGATCACCATTTTTAATTAAATGAAATTCCACTGAAAACTGATCCTGGGACTTAGGTACCTTTGGTTTTTCACCATGAGGATTTGATCTCGGGACCAACTCGAAGGCAAATTTTATATCTTGACGGTTATGCCAGCCCATTCGTCTTTTTAATATTATGTACACCATATAAATGTATTTTTAATTAACTTAGACTATATTTTTATTTAGCTCGCTGTAGGACTATAGGCCTATATATTAAAGCAGTAAAGACGGCCGTCAAGCGGGGCTTACAACCCACCTGACATTTCTTGTCTATTGTGTAGAAAGAAAGAAACTTAACCTCTTACTACCCTAAGATCTTTCTAAGAATTGCAGTTGGATAACTTTTTTACCTATAAACCTACCCTTTTGTTTCTTTTTCATATGGCGACAACAAAAATAAAACAAGATTACTTACGAAGTGTAACGTAAAAACAATACAAATTTAGTTATACATACATATATATATTTGTATATTTATTTATTTATATATTTACCAGCTAATACCCGGCGTGGGCTGCTACGCCTAAATAAATGATAATGTGTTTTTGAGTTTAGTTGAATAAGTAAAAGTAAAAATAATTATAAATTTATATAATTATTTTTAGATACCTCTTACTGATTACCCAGTGTTGCCCAAGAATCTACTTATCCGGATCGTCTTGGCATAATTTATGCTGAAAGACGAAAATTGTGTTTTTATGTTTAGATGGATAGTAAAAATAATCATAATTAGGCCTATACATTTGTTCTCTTCGTTATTGCAGCTAAAACATCCAATAAACTAATTAATTCTATTTCCGAACTAGCTTTCATCTTTTTGTAAGCCCGTGTTTTCCTTTTACAGAGATTTAGGCGCTCTCCCCCTACAGGGAAGAATTTGAACCATACTAATTTTACTAATTTAGTTACACTTTTTTCCGTATAGATGTCATTTTGAGTGGTCCGTGGTCAGCGTTCCGCCTCATACTGACATCTAGGAAACCAAGGTAGTACTAGGACGGGAAAATTCGGTAAATTTTGCTTAGAGGCCTTTCCATTCAGGCTTAAGGATTTTTTACGAGCCTGAAAATCTTCAGACTCGGGACCCACGGCTTAAAGTCCCTGCCGGAGGACTTGCTCCTTGGATTTTTCCGTCCTAAAAAATCCATCGACCCCGGCCGGGTTTGAACCCGCGACCCTCGGAACCAGAAGCAAGGAGCATAACCACTAGTCCACCGCGGCCGATTACTAGCTTTCATACAATCCAAATAAAATTTTATCTTCCAAAATTTAATATTCAAGCAATCATTAGGCCTATAAGTAAAGCCATATCGTAATTATTTTTAAATACCTATGCTGATCACCCGGTGATGTCCGGGAATCTACGTATCCCGATGTACTTGGCATAAATGAGCTGAAAGACAAAATTCGTTATTTTGAGTTATCCGTAAAAGAATACCCGCCGTGCGCTGCTATGCTTGCCCGGGAATCTACTTATCCCGATTTTTTTACATTAATGAAAGACAACAATGGCTAGTGTGAGTTATCCGTAAAAAATATACATAGGCCTATGCGGTAGCGGACGTTTTTGTAGAGTTCTTTTATATGTTCAATTCTGTGTAGGCCTACATTAATTTGGTGTACATATTTGTTATGGTTTAGGCAGCGTAAGCCATTTAAACGTAAAAAAAAGGGACTTCTTTTCACGTTTTTCACCACAAAGGGTGATTTTTAAGAGTGTAGGTGTTGATTATCACAACTCTCTTAGCCCATGTTCTTCCCGGGAATCTCATGAACATTTTGCAAAAAGTCCCATCACAATCGGATGAACGGTACGGCAGCGCATAAATTGCGCACGAATGAACAAACAAACATTCATTTTTATATAGCCTATTACATTTATTTATTAGGAGGTTCTTGTAAGGTTAAATCTTTCACTTTTATAGGCAATCGGCATCCCGGATTGTCAGCCTGTGTATGACGGTCATTTTAAACCCCAGAACAAAATACTCATTTCAGTTAGATGTTGATTCAGCCCGGGCCATGGTGCTGCCAAAAGGTTAGGCCTTGTTCAAAAATCATCACCGAACTAGAACACGCGACTTTCCTGCTTGTAGTGTATTGCCTTAAGCAACTATATTTTCCTATTATAATTTAATATACTGTATATCCACTTGGTTCTAGAGGCCTGCGTGTTTATGTCATTCTCGTGTCAGATATTTTAATAAAATTGTTTCCCGGGGTGGGTCTACTGTATAAACATTTTTTATATCCTAAATAATATAGTTATTTTGGAATTGGCTGACTGTTGATTCCAGATATTCATTTGTTCAAAAGACAATGACATAATAAAGTTCATTATTTTATTAATTTTACTTTTCGCTTCCCAATAACGCCTGGGCAATAGGCTATAGCAGCGGTTCCCAACATTTTTCGACTGAGTTGGGCGACTTTTAAATATAGGCCTACATACAGTAGATATGCATAAAATTTAATTCCAAGCAAAATATTTAGGCTAATCATTTTAAATTAGCTTAACCCTTAACGGTTAACCAAAGTTACTCTAGTTACGGCTTAAAAGTTACACAATGTGTAGGCTTAGTTGTTGCGAAATCAAATGCTTTCCTAACGTTGTTACATAGGGTAATGGAGTATAAGAGTACGCAGGCGGTTAAGAGTACGCAGGGAAATTTTATGGTATTGGCAGCACTGCAGAACATGCTGATTATAACGTTTCAGTTTAGCTGTTACAATGGAAGATCACGCCGTAGTATCATTGACCTGCTTCATTTATCTTCGTTCTACCAGGTAAAATTAACTTTCCTTACTTTTCTATGTAATTTCTGTGTGATATAGCATAACTGTTTTTTACCTTAAGGAGTAAAAAAATATTTTGTAAAGAGATATCATATTAATGTACATTTAATATCCTATAACATGGTGAAGATACCATTTACCTTTCTGTTACGTGCTGCAATCTATTGGTGATTTTGTGAAATACGCCAAGTGAGGCAAAGAGTACGCAGCAGCTGATCACTGCGTATCTTAGCCTCCATTGGGGGTTATCATTGCTACATTGTTTTTTTTATTTATGGCTATTAAGTGGAAAACTGTGTTTTACTCTTAATATATAGATGTATATTATATTGATACAAAGTTGTTATAACTTATCATAGTTTTGTATTTAATCGTAAAGATATACAAATAACATTTTTATTTTTATTTGCAGAGCAAAGAGCTGGAGAAAACGAAACAGTAGGTTTATCAGAACAAGAATGTAAAATTAATGTTAGTATTCATCCAATTCTGCCGCTTCCAGAACATAAAGAACAAGACCCTATGAACCGAAGAAAGCAGAGACCAGCACAAAAATCAGAAATTATGACATCATCACCTTTCAAAAACCATTTGGAAAAAAAAAGAGAGAGAAAAGAATTAGAGCAGGCTAAATCAGAAAAAAGTTTTTTTTAAAAAAAAGAAAGACAAGTAAGATAAATGGGCCTAGCAAACAGGAATTCAAATGCGAGAAGAGAATTGATGTTTAATAATGACTCTAAACCATCTTCAAGTTCAGCTGAGTCGAAAGCCTTCATTGAAGAAGAAGAAAAAGATGACGATTCAACTGTCTGTCCAGGACGTCGGGGTTCGTATCCTGATAGCTGGATTCAGTGTGGAATTTGCAAAGAGTGGTTGCAAGAAGACTGTTGTGCTTAAGAAGGCAGTGGTCCATTTGTTTGTGACAATTGTTAGGCAAGCCCTAGTGAGTACTCTTAACCACCCTACCCGCGTACTCTTAACCTCCCGGTAGGCCAAGAGTACGCAAATTACATTTTTTACTAATTTATTATTCATGCCTGTATTTTAAAATGTAGTTGACTGATGATTGTTTTAAACTATTTGTATTTGAATAAAGAATATTTTAAAAAAATTTGAACTCTGCAGTTTATTAATTTTATCAAATATAACTGAAAATCCACTAAGTGCGTACTCTTATCCTCCTTTACCCTAACTGTAATCAGGCATTCGCGGTAGGGCCTAAATATTAATTTATTGTGGAAATAGTATGATAAATTCCCGATGCTACACATAGGCCTATGCAATAAGGGGCATTACAGGGTTAATTTAATTTTAAAATAATAATAATAATAATAATAATAATAATAATAATAATAATAATAATAATAATAATAATAACAATAATAATAATAATAATTATTATTATTATTATTATTATTATTATTATTATTATTATTATTATTATTATTATTATTATTATTATTATTATTACAATGCTGCCGAAATGATGGAAACAGTAATAGACGAAACCTCGAAACCCGAGGTTCGGAAACTATGGGCTATAGGAGTAGTTTCTTTTCTAGCACTTCGTAAGATCACTGAAGTTATCGGGGTTTGGTTTATTATCGATGTGGTATAAATGGCGAGGTTTACTTCGAATAAAACTTACATAGGAACCTACTAACATGCAACCTAATAAATTTCAAAATAAATCATATCGCATCTAAATACTTTATTTTACATGATTTACACTTTACAGCCGTTTTTCTTTTGTTCCTGTTTTCCAAAAGTTTCTATCCTTCTATTGTCCTTCATACAAGTTTATTTTTAGCATAGCTGTACTTATTCCTTCACGCCAACTTTTTCCGGGATTCTTCCACCTCTTCCTATAAGGTAGATCAGCCGTCTGGGTAGATGCGTGGCTAGCGCGCGCGGCTGTCCCGACTGGGATTCCAAGATCGAATCCTAGCGGTTCCGAAGGGTCTTTGGCGGTGGGTGCTATTGACTATTTTTTTAGGTTTTCTCGGGTTCTCCCATTTCCCGAATTTCATTCCATCAACACTCTCAATTTCTCTTCCCTCCCTGTTGTGCCATTTTAATCTCAATGTATTCATTCATTTATTTCATATCACCCATCTTCTCATCTCATTTAAGAAAAATAGTCTGGTGTAGTAAACCACTGATGTTTAAAATATGGTGTTGTGATAACCGAGGGGGGCACATTCGTGTACTTCCTCATGACTCAGAGCCTTTGTGACAATTAAGGGCAGAAAAGGGAGGGTTGTAGGCTAGTTCCTCCTCAAGGCATTGAGTCCAGCCCAGAAAATTACGATATAGGCCTAAGTCGTGTATGAATGCCTGATGTATCGAAACCAACATTACATCATAATAGAATAAATAACACAGAATTGGTTTCATTTCCATTCATTCTTAACAAACAAAGATGGATAATAAACCTTCACAAGGTTGTCATGTTACTAGCCTTAATAACCCGAGTCCGTACATTGATTAATCTAATCTGATGGGGTACATATCAACTAATGATTTACTTTGGTCTCCTCTATTGTGACAAGGGTTTCATATGCCCATATCTGCTTCCTCCGCAGTCACTACACTTCTCATGTAAATAGGCCTACTTTTTAAGTATTGTATTCTGAAAGTTCCTTGTCAATTTCCGTCACATACAATTTCTTTTCCATGTTTCATGTAGGTTCCAACTTTCGCGTCTCCATCACTCCTTGTGGGGTTCGTGATGGACGAATCGAACACCTCATTCCAATACTTTTTCATTCTCATGTCAGCCACTTCGTTCCATTTCATTCCATCTGCCCCTGTGAATCTACGACAAGCCTGGTTAGCCGGCATCCTTGCATATTACAGACCTTCAAGAATAGAAACTTCATCTCATCTCATGCCAGATTACACCAGAAACTCCTAGTGGATTTATTTTACTAACCTTAATGTAGATATGATACGATTTTGTGATGATAATGATTATGATAACGATTGAGGCAGAGGAAATTAAAGGGGCGAGAGAGGGGAGCCAGTCCAACCAACTGTATAAAAATAGAAACAGTCATCACAAACAGAAAGATGCAATCTCAATGGACGCCAGAAGCCCAGTACTCAGATTTATCAAACAGGAGATGACAGTTGACAAACCAGGTCACCAATTGCGTTGTTACAAGTAGAAAAGAAAAAAGACTATTCTTAAATAAAAACATATTTCTATATGAAAATGTAGGTCTGAGCTCGTCATCTGTCTGCAAAATATCGACTTGGGACTAGGGTTGGAACAAGGCAGTACCATTTCCCCTCGTCAGACGGTTCTTCGTCACGCGACGTTCATTGTAGCCAACAGCTGAGCTCGACACACGTGGTGTATATAGTACAATCACCCTCAGTACAGTTTGCACCACGTGCCTTCAATAAAAGAATGTGATTAAAAAAAGTACCCTCCCCTAACGCCCCGTTGTCAAGTGCAGAATATACTAAAGCTGATTAAAATTTAATTCTAGTTAGGGGCGAAAATCTTCTCGATGAAGTTATTTCCGACTGGGGTTGTTTTCTGAATTCATATCCATCCCCCTACTACTTTTTTACATTTGTCTTTTGTTGAAATGTTGTTAACTGGAAAATTGATATCGACTGTTCAAAGTTATCTCCTGTTTGGAATTAAAGGATTGTTTTGAAATGCTTCTAAATGGGGTTCATTTTATTTCTATTTAGATTATGTTAAACTTGTTTAACAGACAAAGCATTTCTTTTGTTCTGTATAATTCAGTTTATATTCGCAAAATAACTAACTCACTAATACTAGCGAACCCATAGGTCCATTGCCGCGCGGACGTAAGATCTCCATACATCCGTATACTGAGCTAATGTAGGCTACGCCTATTCCAATCATCATCTATATACCTAATTTACCTCTCTCAAATCGTGGTTAATGTTAATCTCCCACTTCAGTTTTGGCTTAGGCCTACCTATTGGGCATTTTCCCTCTGGTTTTCATAAAAGGCGTTTCTATGCTCATTTTTCATCCGTGTCACATGTCATACCCATCGCAGTCTTACTTACTTACTTACTTACTTACTTACTTACTTACTTACTTAGGCCTACTCACTGGCACTATCGAACCCGTAGGTTCATGGCCGCGCGGACATAAGCTCTCCATACATCCCTATCCTGAGCTAATGCTTTCCAATCATTCCCTGTATAATCTACTTCCCTCAAATCATAGTTAATGTTGTTCTCCCACCTCATTCTTGGTCTACCAACTGGGCGTTTTCCTTCTGGCTTTCCTACAAGAATTTTACATGCTCGTATTTCATTCCCCATACGTGCAACATGTCCTGCCCATCGCAGTCTATGAGACTTAACTGTTCTTATTATATCTGGCTTCCTATAAAGACCATGTAGTTCATTGTTATGTAGTCTTCTCCATTCACCTGTCTGTTCATCTCTATGTGGTCCTATGAGACTTAATTGATTTTGTTACATCTGTTTCCCATAAAAATAACATAGCGCAGTGTTATGTAGGCCTAGTATTCTCCATTCATCTTTTGCAAAATAAACATAAATTTGGCACGAAAAATATTAATTCATTTATACAAATTATATTCATATTTATTTAAACATTTTCACTTATTAAATCAGGCGAAAGCCTGTAAATAATTAGCAAGACCTGTCATATGTTAAGACAGCGAATGCATAACTGCTGAAATATATAGGCCTATGTATACCTATATTAGTGGAATGGCCGGATACAGTCTTTTTTATAACAAGCGGAATGATGGCATAGATAAAAAAGTTTAAAATATCAACTACAACGGAATATCTGCAAAATTATAGACATTAGTGACTTCAGCAAGTTAGTAGAACTCCGTTATAGATACTTAAACAGATTCCACGTTACATTTCCAGTGGAAGAAGATCTGTGGGTCAATTGCACAGAAGTTAGCAGGGGACCGTAACAGATCCACTGGCTTATTACCTGAGAAGAAGAAGAAGAAGAAGAAGATGTTCATGATAACTATCATAATTAAATCAGATGTTAGCGAGCTTCTATCACTCGACATAGACCTGCCGCACTCTAAACGAGTTCAAGTGTGATTTTTTTCCAATAAGACCTGCCTCATTCTAAACGAGTTAAAGTGTGATGCGTCTGAGCAATATTTTTCGGTCTTGTAACTCCCAGATTTAAAATACGACTCTAATGATCTGAGTTGTTATAGAGATGCATTAAATAAAATAGGTCTATTATTGCTCTTACAAGGTCGACTGAGATCCGAAGTTCAAATGCTTGTTTAATAATAAATAGTTTATTTATCTTTGGTTGTATTAATTATGCGGATGGCAAGCCTGAGTAGGCTAGATAGGTATATTAATTTCAACATTACATTTGCTGAAATTGGCTAGCAGGCGACAGTAACGTGTAGAGAATCACGTTGTTATAGCGAGAGAACCCCTCAAACTTAGTTTTAGTTCTTTTAACAGAATTTTACTACTTGTGCAAATATGTAGGCTAATAACTCCGGTTATGCAAGATTTGTTTTCTCTGCAGTACGATACTTTTAAATAAGCTGGCATCAGAAACTGAGTTTCTCAATTTAACAAAAGAAATAGCCAATATATTCCGTAAACCAGCACATTGGAACCATAATCTCAACTTGCTGAGGAATTCGCTTAGTTTACGGACATTTAAAGTTTCTAGAGGGCCCACATGGAACTGAGGTCAGTAGATTTTGGTAGATGGATCGCTCCATATTTCATCAAAACGTACGTCTATCGAAAGGGTTTGGAATCAGTTTTACATCAGGGATTTTTAAGGGTTCTTCTCAAAGATCGAGAAATTCTCGTTAGGCCTAATAATAATCTAAGTTGTACTGAATTCAAATGTTAAAACTAGAATTCATTATGTATAAGCTACATATTTGATTGAATTGGCTATAACTAAAGACTTAGCCTATAAGTAGGCCTATGGCTTTGAATTTAGAGCATCTAGAATAGGAAACAAATAGGCTAAAAACATACGCAAAATGTGAAGCCCTACCGCTGGTCCATAAATTTTATTTTCGGATTCCACACTTTAGTAAGTTAAAGTTTAAATTAGGCTACGCAAATAAGATAGAGAATGAATGCGTTTTCAAACCTCATACCATTGTTCTTCCCTCGTTTTATAGGGCTTATAAACCCTATAGCCTACTAGCTAATGCCAATTTTCTGGATGGACCCCCCATAAGGCAGGAAGCAATAATTCTGAACTACATATTAAACAGATACAGAGTGGCGGGTCTCCCTGGATGTATCGTTATTAGTATGCTAAGGCCATTCCAGGAGTCAGTAAATGGACAACTTAAAACAAAAGGAAGTACACCAGTCCAATAGTGAAAATTTAAAATTCTCTATCCAACCATGAATCGAACTCCGAACAGCTGGAGAAGACGGCAAGACTACTTACCATTTTTTTAGTTTACCTAATTCTTCAAGGCAAATGCTCGGTTTTAATTTCATTGTCGGGGCCCATTTTCATCATAATCACTATTTTCATAAACATGGCATAGATAGATAGATCATCGGTTGATTAATGTCTTTGACATCGTCCAATTCCCAATAGCCAATTTTGTCGGTCCATCCAATCTCGTGGTTGTAGATGTTTCTCTTTCATGTATAAATATATTCCCTGATTCCAGGAGGTTTTAGGTCTTCCTCTGCCTCGTCTTCCCTCAGGTTTCCATTCCAAAACAGATTTTGGTAGCCGATCCTCTTCCATTCGCTGGACATGTCCGTACCATCTTAATTGCTGAGTTTTAATATAATCTAAAATAGTGTCTTCAATCTTCATATTCTTCCTTATAACTGAGTTCCTAATTTTTTCTCTTCTTTACATAAACACGGCATTCAAATAAAAAATTTATGGCTAATAGGCTATCTTCAGAATGCACATGACAAACACGATGATAGAAACACATAGGCTAATCTGCAGGATAATCTCCATGGTTCGATCAGTTAGACGCTCGCCTCTCACCGCTGGAGTCCCGAGATCGAGTCTCGGTCACTCCATAGGCCTATGGGTTTCGTGGTGGTCGAAACGGAGCTTGGGCGGGTTTTTCTCGGGATTTTCTCCCTTTTCCCCTACCACAATTTCATTCTACCATTTCTCCATACTCATCTCATCCATTTTGTTTATCTGCCCCTGTGATCGTGTCTCAGGCGTGGTCGGCCGGCACCCTTGTCATTCATAGACCTCTATATAAAGGGACTTCATCTAATCTCATCCTTTGACCCGACCCTGAGTTGGTCACGAGTTGAGGATATTACTTCTCTCGCTGTAGTCGTTACCTATTTTAGTCAACCAGATTCTTTACTATGTTGCCTGGGCTTCGATCACATCTTCAGCTGTCGTAAATCTACGACACAGCACCCACGGCTTGATTTCCTTTGCGAAGAAATGATATTTATGATTTTGTGCCCTTAAAAATCCATTGACCCTATGTTGCCTGGGCTTCGATCACATCTTCAGCTGTCGTAAATCTACGACACAGCACCCACGGCTTGATTTCCTTTGCGAAGAAATGATATTTATGATTTTGTGCCCTTAAAAATCCATTGACCCAGCCCCGGTTTGAATGGCTGATCTTCGGAATCAGAGACGAGCATGGGAACCACTAATCGGTGAGAATGTATATTCATAAGCCGAAATTTACTTACGCAATTGAAGACAATTTTAATGCATGGAATGTTTGTATAATTGTATATTAATATTTAGGCCCGGAAAATGATGATTGTAAATGTAATTTTAAATTTGTAAATTTGCAGAAGTGGAACTCGTTCTTACGTTGTTACTGTGTCATTTTTAATTTTCATGGAATAACCACAGTTCAATTAAAATGCAAAGAATGTTTATAGATTTAATAGGCCTATAAGATATTTTAGGCCTAAAATAATCTACGTAATTTAAATACTCTAAGGGTCGGTTTCACCAACAGAGGTAACTGTATTACGCCAGTTTAAGCTATGTATTATACATGGGGAAAATTGGCGTAATACAGTTAGGCCTACCTCTGTTGGTGAAACCAACCCTTAGGGCCAGTTTCAGCCTTGTCAAGCGTCGGGACAAGCTTTCTGGGTGAGGATTTTTTCGGGATATTTCTCCACCCGTAAGACAAATGTCAGAAAGCTTTGAGGCACAAACGGTCGCCGAACATAATCTGGCCGCCATCATCATCATCAAAGGTGTGGAAAGCAACGAGAAGCTACCACATATATAGGCCTAATTCCCTGGTAAAGCTGCAAAACATTGTATGAAAATGTTATGATTGTAGTGAAAGACCTGCCCTTGGGCAGAACACTAAATAAAAATATTTATTATCGACAGAGACGCACTTTTATCGACAGAGTTGTATTAAACCAGAGGCATTAGAGTGGTCATAAGAAGAAAAAGTTCAATGTTGTATCATTCAGGAGGTCATGGCAAGAAATAGCCTAACATTTTATATATTTACAAGTAAAACCATAATTCAGGGCATTTTAACATATGGTGCTGAAGTCTGGCAAATTCCTACCAGGGAAATGAAAATAATTTTAAGTACAGAAATGGATGTTTTAAGAAGATCGGCTGGAAAATCTAGAATGGATAGAATACGAAATAAAGAAATAAGGGAAATTATGGGTGTACAAGAGGAGCCGGACATCATAGACATCATAGAAAAGAAAAGATTGCAGTGGTATGGTCATGTCAAACGAATGCCAGAGCAAAGATTGCCAAAAATTGTTATGGAATGGATCCCAATGGAAAGGAGGAAGAGAGGAAGACCGAAGAAAACTTGGATAGAAGGAGTACAAGCAGCTATGAATATCAGAGGAATGGAGGAAGATCAATGGATGGATAGAGAGGAATGGCGTTTGGTTTCCGGAAGACGGCGGCAGCTGTCATGATACCGGATGATGATGATGAAAATCAGTTAATTATTATTACATTCCGTGGCTAAATACATTTAATATACCGTTTTATAAAATTTTATAAAGCAGTGGCAGTCCCCTTACTGTTGTATGGTATGGAATTTTGGGTTTTAACTAAAAGAGAAGGTGTCTAGTTTCAAATATTTGGGCTGTGATGTTGGCTACAATGTGGAAAGAGATATTGACTCCAAAATAAATAAATTTCAGACGGTGTGTGGAACAATACAGAGAACATTCAAAAATAAAATTAGGAAAGAAACCAAGATAAAAATTGTATAATGTTATGGCGGTTCCCACAATATTGTATGGATGTGAAACTTGGGTTCCAGTGAAAAGACAGAAGGATAGAATATAGACGGCAGAGATGCGGTTCCTAAGACAAGTAAAAGGATGTACAAGACTTGATAGAATAAGAAATGAGGATATAAGAAAAGAATTGAAAGTACAGCCTTTATTGGATAAAGTCACGAATTACAGACAGAAATGGATTGATCACATGGATGGAATGAGTAAGGAGAGATATCCATTGTTAGCCAGAAATTATCAAGCAAGAGGAAGGCGTGATGTTGGAAGACCTAGAAGACGTTGGGCTGATGCAATATGAAGTCGGAACGGGCAATTGCCTAATCCCTGGAGTGATGATGATGATGATGATGATGATGAATTAAAAAGATGATAAGATCATTGAAGCAGCTGAAATGAGATTTCTGAGAAGTGTGGTTGACTGCAAGCTTCTAGGTAAAAGAAGTGAAGATAGGCCTATTAGAAATAAGCTAAATGTGTTTAAACTTTTAGATAAAATAAAATAATCTAGAGAAAACTGGAAAGAACATGTTCAAATAATGAAAGATGAACGTAAACCAAAAATTATACTTAATTACAAACCAAAAGGAGACAGGAATATTGGTAAATCGAAATAGAGATGGATTAAACTTTTTGAATGAGAATCTAAGAGACCGGAATAGGCCACATGGGCTTAATACATCATTGTTGTTGATGATAATGATGATGAACATTCGTTGCATTAAAATAGTGTTTAAATAGACTATTTAACTCATGCCCCAAATGGGAGTCAATGACCAATCACATTTTAATGATTTTTTTAATTACAGCCAATCACAGTCGTGTTTCGCCTACAATTTACCAACTAAAGTTTATCATAATAAAGAAAGCACCTCCTTCTTAACATTCTGAATAGGTTATAGCATTATTTTGCAGTGACTGACTCTCTAAGAAATACGGCTACCAGATTGTATATAATATAGTGCATGAATGTCAACACATGGCGCATGCGGGAGTTAATATAAAAACATTTGTAGCAGTTGATTATACCACCAAAAAAAGAAACCACTGTTTGCACTTTCTTAAATGTATTTTTTTTCCCAGGTAATAACATTCCAGAAAAATATAATTGTCATATTTACATCATAGGACATCAGAAATGAATTAATATAACTTACAGTTTGATGTGTTTCATTTTTTCGCCACTAGAGTGCATTCTTACAATATTGCGTTCCTTTGGCAATAAATAATATGATCTGGTTGCAGTGATGAACAAAAGAAGCAAATGAAGCGTACCAATCGTTTGTCGTTTGTTTTCAAACATCGCCGTTTACATTAAATATATAAATATTTTAAAATAACTAGGCCTATATTTAAATAATGATTTGTGAGTAAACAGCTTAATTTTATTCGTTAAATAGTCCTAACAAATGCCACTCATGATTTCCAAATTCTCTAGATAAATTCACTCCTTACTTCGTATCGATAAGTTGGAAATCACTCGTGGCATTACTTATGATAAATAAATTTCTGGTATTTTACCCCGTGCCCACAAATCCGCACGGATTGGATTTTATCACGAAATAATTACTATAACGAAAATAACTTCCCAAAGTTTCCCCTCGGTAGTTTTCAATGGGTAAAGATTCTTTTGCTTTATGTAATGTATGTATCTAAATAAAATATTCATTCTCAATCATGGTAGGAGTGTCTGGGGTAGAGAGGATTTAATTTATCTGAATGGCTGTCTCTCAGAATCAGCAGACAATGCTTCTAAAAGGAACCTGACAGCTTTAACAAAAGTCTAACTTTGTTTCATTTCTGTTTACAGAAAGAGATTTCTATTGGATGAAGATGCAGCCTATGAGAGAGAAGAGGAAGAATCTTAGAAGGACCCGCCTCTAACATCTCCCAGCAACCACATTTCTTCTGGATACTTCTCCCCCCATTTCAAGTCATCACAGATTTCAATTAGGCCTACAGCAAGTGAAGGGGAGACGCTAAAACGTGATGACTGAAAAAAATACTCTTCACAAAAAACAAAAGGAAGTATTATTTTTAAAGATGAATAAAATAGTCAGAAGTGTTTTCACAAGTAAGGGGATGTTTGTAAGAGAACGACCGCTTTATTAATTGATTCTATTTCCGAATTTAGACCTATTTGAAAAAAATAAAAGAAAAGCAAAAGCTTTTATACAGGGTGATTCACAATAAATATTACAGACTTCTAGGAGTTGTAGATGGGACTTAGTAGATAAAGTTTTGATGAGGAACCCATGTCCGGAAATGTACCAGTTTGATGTAAAATAAGTCTGAAGATCGGAAAACAATGGACTGATATCGCGTGTCTTGTGTTTCAGAATAAGTATTACAGATTTTTAGGGGTTGTATTACAGGTGTGGTTCCATGTGGCGACCCTGTTTTCCGTTGCACAAAGTGTACTTGCGACGCATGTTTTCATACACACGCCCTACAATACCTGGTGTATGCTCAATAATTTCTGCTGCCGCCAGAATTCGTGCAAGAAGATCTTTCTCCGACTCGATAGGTAGCCTATAGTACAACCCCTAGAAGTTTGTAATACTTATTCTGAAACACAAGACAGACGATATCAACCCACTGTGTTTCGATCTTCAAACTTATTTTACATCAAAATTATATATGTTTCCGGACATGAATTCCTTATCAAAGCTTTATCTACTAAGTCTCCTCTACAATCCCTAGAAGTCTGTAATACTTATTGTGAAGCATCCTGTAGGCCTATATGGATGTTGGTATAATACAGATTTCAATTATAGCAAGTAAAGGGGAGGCGCTAAATCGTGATGAATGAAAAAAAAATACACTTCACACCAAAACAAAAGGAAGCTTTTTTATAGATGAGTAAAATAGGCAGAAGTGTTTTCAAAATTTTTCACCAGCAGCCACGATAACTTTTCGAGTAGGTATGTTGTCAAACTTCCCTCAAACAGTGTTATGGATTTTGAATATTGAATCATGTAGGCCCTAAGGCTAATTATTACTCTACTTCTTTATATTTAAGTAACTTAGGTCTAATGACGGTGTTTGACTTTTATTATTTGCTTAATATTTATTTCACCACTTCGTGCCAGTGTTTATATTGAGTTGACAACACTGGATTACAGGCGCAGCAAATAATCTGTCCCCCAAGAATGCTCAAAATTGTTAGTAGTGGGAGAGACAAGAGAGAGATGGGAATGCAGGGAGGGAATCGATTTACTGAGGCAGAAAAGGAATTAGTATTCAGTTCGCATATCTTAAATAGGCACAGATCCGTTGATCAAACAGTAAATGCTCTGTGCAACCACAATTGGTTAAATATAGGTTTATCTTCTTCTTGTATCTTGTAAGCCCATGTTTCCCTTAACAGAGATTTAGGCGCTCTACCCCTACAGGGAAGAATTTGAACCATACTAAACTTAGTTACACTTGTTTTCGTATAGATGTCATTTGAGTGGTCCGTAGTCAGCGTTTGGTTTATAATGAAGCAAATATTGTTGGATCTATGTTTTTTGTCATGCCATCAGGTTGCCTTTGTTTGGCATTTCTGGCTTTCTCCCCTAGAATTGGCGGAATTGTAATCCATTTCTTAGGTTGGAGCACCTTGAAGACGGTGTTACGTTACCCTGATGATGTGATGCGTGATAAATGGTAATGAAGCACCAGGAGAGTCCTTAACCTAGGCTTAACCTAAATTCCAGACCGTGGGAACCACAGGAATATTTTCCTTTAAGGAAAAATTCCTATGGTCTGACGGGAATCGAACCCGGGATCTCATGAACTGTAGTCACAAATGCTGACCATTAGCCCATAAGGTTGGTATGGGCCTGTTTGTAAAATCAACTAATTTATTGCTGATTTCTTTGTAAAAGTCACTATTAATATGTATGATGCGCCTGAAACTGTAGGCCTATAGCCTAATTACTAGGGAGCAGAATTTGTTCCACAAAGTCAAAAGTAAAGTCAAAAGAAAACAAGATGGACAACACAAAATGCGGCTAGTATTGCGGCTACTATGTTGCTGTCAGCCTCACGAGAAGCTGACAAAGGGACGAAGACCGAATCCATTAACCCCTAAAAAAATTGGTGTATTCCCGAAGATGACTATGACTTAGACCTACTTGTTATAGTATTGACTTGGTCTAGAGCGATCGGGAGGGGGTGGAATGGAGTGTATCACTTGTCTGCATACCTATCGGGCGACTCTTCTGTAATAGGCTATAAATAGAATAGAATAGATTTATTTAGCCTGGTGGATTAAGGCCATGTGGCCTTCTCTTCACTCACCAGGACAAACATATAAATACAAAAAAATACAATAATAGTCATACTAAACAATTAGGCCCCTAATTATCTGTCAAATTGAATAATAATGGAAATAATGTAGGCTATAATAATACAATAAAATGAAATACAATTAAAATTTAATTAATGATAGAGTGAATACAGAAAGGAATAACAGCTCGAATCTACTATAGCCTACATAAAAAATGAAAAAAATACAAAGAAAGTAATAAACTATGATGAATTAATCTATCGCTTTTTATACAAGGCATTAGGTAAATATATTAACAAATCTTAAAACCATTTTTATTAAATAATGAAAAAACAAATTATTAATTTTTAAAAAGTAATATTAGTGAGATGTTTCTGTAAATAATTTTATTTTCAATTTGTTTCTGAAAGATTGTAAAGTTTGGCAGTCTCTGACAGGCTATTAGGAAGCAATTAGACCCTATAAGGTGCATAATACAATAAAATGTAGGCCTACTTAAGTTATGCATTGCAAATATTGCCTTATCACTCCGTACATTTGTTTCCGTTTTGGATTGCTTTTCACTATACTTAAGATAGGTACGCGCGATATAAGTAGCGATGTAATCTACAATAACTCCATATCTTTATTAAATGAAACGTTGTTTACTGCGTCTGTCTTTCTACATTGCAAAGCTCTCTTCATAGCTTGGAATGTATGCACCTACGTGATACACCCCGTCCCACCCCCTCGCGCGCATTCTCGTATAGTCAATTCGAATACAAATAAGCCTTCGACATAGTGGAATAGTTCCGCTCTCTGGTAATTACAAATTAGTATATTTTTTCTGAAGAAACCAGTTGTTTATTGCTAATATTTTAGATGTTGTTTATTTTGAGATTTCATCGCACTTTCTATAGCCTATGGTCATCATACGTCTGTTGTCAAATAACTTAATGTCAATAGAAAACCATGTTTTTAGTTTTATAAGGAATATGTATTAGGTACTGGTGTGATATAATAAGTAGGGCTGAGAAAAGTGTGTATTGTAGGCTAGGCTGCGTCGTACTTAGACCGCTGTGTTTACAAACTGCACGTTGGCACGCGCTACTCGGGACAGACTTCTAGTATTGTCCACTTTGTGTAAGAATGGACTCATCTTTGCACAGTTTTTGTTTCGACATTCTGATACAACCACACGTCACGTAAACAGGTCTATTACAGAGGAGAGTCGAACATACACACTCTCCGCTCCGAGCAGGCAGTGGAGGCGCTCGACAAAGACATGCATTTTGTAAAGGATGTGTATAGAAATTAGTTACTACCCCTGATATCGAAACTTTTTTTTCAGCCCTGATATGTGTTTCAATAACAAAAAAGGGAAAATAGTAAAAACGAATCATTTTCGTCGGCATCGAACTGATGCAATTTATCTTTAATGTGGAAATTTTGAAGAAGTGCTGAATTCAAATAGGCCTACTAGGAACAATAATTACAAATGCGAATGAGATGCACAAAAATTAAGCATTGACTCAGTTCTGGAAATGTATAGGCTATGTAGGCCTATACTATGCATTACCGGGACTTTTGCCGTCCCAACTCCTTTCAAGAAACGTTAAACTGAAAATACATAAAACTGTTATTCTCCCAATTAGGCCTATATTATATGGATGCGAAACATAGACTCTTAGTTTAAGGGAAGAAAGAATATAACGAGTATTTGAGAATAAAGTTATTAGGAAGATTTTTGGACCAAAGGGAGATGAACAGTCGGGTAAATGGAAAAAAAGCGATATAGCCTAATAGCGAGATACGTGGTCTTTGTAGGAAACCAGATACAATAAGAACAGTTAAGTCTCTTAGACTGCGATGGGCAAGACGTATGGTACGAATAGGGAATGAAACAGATAGGCTACATGGAAGCTTCTTATAGGAAAACCAGAGAGAAAATTCCCAGGTAATAGACCAAGAATGAAGTGGAGGAATAACATTAACCATGATTTGAGGGAAATAGATTATACAGGGGATGATTGAAAAAACATTAGCTCAGGATAGGGATTATGGAGAGTTTATGTTCGCGCGGCCATGAACCTACGGGCTCGATGTAGCCAGTGAGTGAGTCAGTTAGTTAATTACTTGTTGTTACAGAATGTGTTAGGCCTAAATAATAAAGCGAACAGAAAAGTTGATTGAGAATATAAAATTAAACTGTCTGTTGATCCCGATCGAGCGAAGGTCGATGTGTTTCACCTGCAACGCAGTTTCTTACAAGGGCAGTCCGCTGTATTTTTGGCATTTTAATCTAGAGTATCAATGGTAAGTAGTCACGAACGTTAGTCGGCAGCTGTTCAAATTAGCCACCGCATTGTCTGTTCTAAGTCTTTCTCATCCCCAGGATTCGTTCTGTAAAAATTGCCTAGTTATGAATTCTCGTGTCTTGTAACCTCCCAAGTCAATCAATATTTAGGCCTAAGTCTAGTGCAAGTTACAGAAAAATACGTGGACCAGCTAGGTCAGGCGGCACGTGGACGATCCAGGGTAACCGAGAGGTGGAGATTTCTCTTTTCTCATTTCTATCTAGGCTGGTCTTGGGGCCACCGTTCTGGAAATATCCTACGTTAAATCAGGCGGCGCATAAGGTTAGATATTGTAACTCATTCTTGTACTGATAGGTAACAGTTCTGAATATGTCTTATGGACCTTCATGGCCTATTATTAGGGGTGGTGATTTTCAGCCATTTGAAATAGAAAATTTAGCATTTTGATTTGTAAATTTAGCTTTTTTTTTTTAGCATTTACACATTTAAAATTTCGAATTTTGTAGTACAGTAAAGCTCCTTATTCGCGGGTTAAAAAATTGCGACACAGTTCCTGTATTCGAGGCTAAAAATGTCTTTATTCGCTGATCCAGTCAGCATATTAGAAGGATTAGTGTCCATTATTGGGGGCACGCCGTAGCGTAGTGGTTAAGGCACTGCGCTACAAGTCGGAAGGTCGAGGGTTCAAGTCCCGGTAGGGTCAGGATTTTTAAACTGACAAAAACCTTCTGGCGGCACTATGGCCCTGGGGTCGACTCAGCCTCTAAGGTAAATGAGTACCAGACGCTTGTTCTGGGGGTAAAGGCGGCCGTCACGCAGGGCTGACATCAAGTTGTCTAGAAAAAGTGGGAGCCTTAACCTCCTACTACCCCAAGGGCCTCCCGAGGCCTATAGTGGGATTACTTTACTTTACTTAGTGCCCATTATTAACCATCAGCAGGTTATATTTTTTTCTGCAGGTAGGTGCCAAGATGGCTTTTACAAATAGTGATTCAAACCAAATGGACAAATAAATATCAAAACAATACAAACTTTACTGTCACTAACTAAAGTTCATTGTTAAAAGCTGTTGTCCTTTTTCACGTGCCGATATGTACTTTGATAAATGCCTCCATGGCCAAGATCGGTATATTATTGTTTCAACTTGTCATTCGTTGCAACAATTTTGATTAAATAACACGTGTCTCTTGTGCTTTGTTACCAGTTTATAATGTCGAGTAAAAGGAAAGAAAAATTAGTACCGAAGAGAAAAAAAATTAGTGTTGCCGCATAAAGTTAAATTAGAAATGCTTGACCGTTTATTCGCGTTGGCGAATCGTTTGCATCTATATAACCCTGATTCAATGTTGATGAATAAAGAAATCCGAAGATAAAATAGGGAACTCTATCGCAGAATTCACAGCTGAATATCAATCTTAATTGTAAGACTTTTAAAAGCGGCAAAACAGGATAAAATTACTAAGTTCTTTAAGTCCTTGCCTAAACCTGACAGTAATAATTATTAGAAATTGTTTAAAAATCTCTCATTAATTGATTTTATTTTGATAATTTTTTATTTTATTCTGTAACCTTGGAAAGTATCCCCTATATACCCATATAGGTGGCCTAAATTACCATTCCATAGGCCTATTCGCGGTTTCTGTATTCGTGGCATCTTTTCTGAACGTATCCCCTGCGAATAACGAGCTTTGACTGTACTTAAAACGAAGCATATATATCATTAAGAGTTATAGTAAAGACAGGTACTGACCTTTAAAATTACTTTATTATGAATCTAAACTCACATTTGTAAAGTTTTCATGGTGAGGTAAAAATGTTTAAATTAAAGTGTGCATTTATATAGGTCCATAATAATGTAGATTAAAGCGACACGTGAAACAATAATAGCCTAAATTTATGCAGACTAAAACATGACACAAAAAAACATGAATTTATACTGATGCAAAACTGGATTGATATAAATAATACACGAACTTAACAAAACCAGAATAATACAAATTAAATGCTCAACTTTAATTTAAGCTAGTATAAAATTTCATAACACGTCAATGAAATCATAGAACATAACTCACCATTTTGTTCAGTTATTAAGAGTTTCCTGTCACAGTTAAAGTGTATTTATGATCCACCTTTCAGCATCTACGCTGTTGGTAGGACCCAAAATAGACCTAGGCCTACATGACAGAGCTGCTTGGGCAATTTCTGGGCACTTTACCTTAACAGCCAACTACGTTTGCAGGCAGTTTACACATTTATTTTTCTTGAAGATTCAATAAGTGTATAGGCATATATATATATATATATATATATATATATATATGCCTAGGTTATATATAGGCCTATATATTCCTTGATAATGGCATTTCGTATCATATCGAAACATCGGAATCAGTGGCCAGAGGTCAAGCTTGAATCCGTGACCCGGAAAACCCAAGAAAACTTTCTTAATCATATTTATATCTGCGAAAATCAACGATAGCCTATATATAACATCAATAAAGCGTCACTGCTATAAAGTAAAAATATTTTCTTTAATTTGCTTACTTGTTATAGTGGCTACCAGGTGGTAGTGAAGACAGAGTTCTCGCTACATCTTGTAGTAATGGAGAATATATCCATCCATAGTAATTCTGCCCGAAGGCAGGTCCTTCACTGCATTTTCATGCTATACTTTGCAACTTTACTAGGGAATCGTAGGTGTGGTAGCTCCCCGTTGCTTTCCACACCGGTGAAGGATGATGATGGTGATGATGATAATGATAAGGATGATTATGATGGCCATATGATTTCGGGGACAATTTGGGCCTTAAAGTTTTCCTGACATTTGTCTTACAGGTGAGGAAAACCCCGATAAAAACCTCACCCAGAAAAACTGTCCCGACCGGGGATCGAACCCGGGCCCACTGGGTGACAAGGCAGCACGCTACCTCGAGACCACAGCGGTTGACGGAGAATATATATATATATATATATATATAATATATATAAAAGAAAAAATAAGTGTTTGTATTGGATTTGTCTGGAATTGTAATGGATAGCACCCTCGAGTACCAATCGAGAGGTCCGGCTTCAAATCCCATCCAGGCATTTATATTTTTTTATCATGTCATATATATATATATATGTCGATTACACATTTACATCGCATTTTACATCTAGTAGAGTTTTCGCATTTTGAGCCAATTTCTCATTTTGTCGTACCTCAGGCCTTATCCCATTAAAAAGTAACTTACAGATTGAAACATGAAAATACAAGAGTAACTTAAGTTACAAACCGTTTTGATCATTTCGTGCTATCTACCTGTCTTACCTTTTACTTTTTACACAAAAATATAGTCCTGGTGTTTATCATTATCGTTCCCGACATAATCAAAGTACCAAGGCTATCAGTAAGGAAAAGATGTAATCTCCATGTTACTCATGCGACAGGTTAATTATAATCGGCCTACTCAAAACATGAACAATACAAGTTATTTCTCTTCATTTAATTGAATTCGGCCATAGTGGTGAATTTAACTTTTGTTTATTTTGACTAGAAAATACAATTATTCTTCTACATGACGCTCTAGGCCTAAAAGCCCTTGGACTCCCAGGCGGCTCCTGGCGTCACATCCACCTGTGCTAAAACAGAGGTGGACTATCACACAAATAGTTCATGATTTGGTCAGCAATTATTCTATAGCTGACTTTCTTAATCTGCAGCCACGACTTATTGTAGCTATCCAAATTTCTCATGATGGGTGGGCACCGGACCTATATTGGGCGAAATTCCATAAGAAAATATTCTTTCTCTGTGGGGACTCGAACCGAGAAAAGTCCTACATCAAGGCATAACGTCTTAAACCACAGGTCCCCAATCTTTTCCTTTTTGTTAGACCAACGTGTCAATTTTGTTTATATTGGACTGGCCCTCCTGCCTTTCTAATATTGAATTTTTACAAATTCATCAGCACCAAATGAGTTTTTTGACATCTGACATAGTGCTGATTCACTTTTGATTATTAAATCCTTAAATAAGTTTATAATTAAAATAATTCAATATTTATACAATGAAAATGTAATGTTTTAATTAAACTATATAAACGAAGAAATATAAATGGAATTAAACCACTAAGATGATAAGTTAGCAGTTTTCACTGATATATACCCTTCGTAGATCAGAGTTGACCCCTGAGGGTCGATATAAACTACATTGGGAATGACTGCCTTAAACCAATCGGCTATATCATGTAGGGAGATTTGTTGGAAATGTAGCCATGAGAGTAATTTCACCAGACAGACCTAATAAATATTTTTATCAACTTCTTAAGTAAGTGATAAAAGTAGCTCAACTATAAAAATATTGTTCAAAATTTTAAAAATTAAGCAAATCGTTACTTACAATATTCAAATTAAGTTATATACCTTACAGGTCCGTCTCCTCAAAGCCTTAGGCTTAATATATTAATCAATTGTAAGCCTTTCGGGACTAGTACCATCATCAGTAGAATGTAGCAGGTGTGTCCTCACTGAGGGCCAGTGACAGCAACAGGCCTGCTACTTTCTGCTGATGAAGGGACTAGTCCCAAAAGGCCTACAGTTGATTAATAATGTAAGAAGTTGAGAGATAGTCCTATAAGGCACATAATTTTATATTATAGGCTAATTTTAATATTGTGACCAACGTTTCAACGGATTTTTACTGTGAATTTTATTAATGTTAAATCGTTACTTTGTACTTGCATTAAACTAATAGTACATTGTCTTCTTATACGCCCTTCTCCGTTTGTTTACATTTTCAGATAGGCCTACTGAATTATGCTATCTATTACTTCTGACGGAGAATATATGCTAGACAACCGCGCATTCGTTGCTCTCTCTCTCTCTCTCTCTCTCTCTCTCTCTCTCTCTCTCTCTCTCTCTCTCTCTCTCTCTCTCTCTCTCTCTCTCTCTCTCTCTCTCTCTCTCTCTAATCATTAGAAATAGTACAGTAGTTAAATCATGAAATTGGTTGGTGTGAGACGTTAAAACAGTTGTATCACTATAGTAAAATTTTATAGGCCTACTTCAATGTTTGTAACAGATATCAGGGAGATTAAACTATACATTTTTGCAGTAGGCCTACAGTATGCAGAAGACAATAATATAATCTAATACTACATTATTTAGCTTATAAGCTTATAGAAGTTCCGCGCCGTAGCCGAGCGTTTTAAGGCACCATGGTTTGGCACAAAGCTACTGGTTCGTGTCCCCAAAGGGAAGGAATTTTCTCATGGAATTTATGTCATTATGGGACCGATGCCCATCCAGCATAGCGAAGAATGTGGTAGCTATAATAAGTAGCTGTTTGAGATTCAGAAAATCAGCTATAACGACTTGAACTCCGACATTCTGCCCACATGTCACCTCTATAGGCCTGCTGATTGGATGCTCGTCCACCTCTGTGATTAATACATGTGGATGAGAGGCTAGCAGCCGGATCGTAGGCCAAGGGATTTCTATATCTGTCGCGCCTTGGAGTTTTTTCTTTATATAAATTGTGTGTAGAATAGCGTAGGCCTAATATTCTGTACCCTTTTGGAAACCGGCAGCATAATTTTTTCTACTGATGATGTAATCGGTTTTTTAAACATTTTCAGGATTTTAAAATGAATTAAACAAGTTGAGGACGACTGTAACTTGCATGAATTAATTTTATGTTTACTAGGTATATTGTAAGCTTATTATTATTGTGCCACTGCGAACCTTTTGAAGGGGACCGAATAGTAAAAATGTTGAAAAAATGGTAAAAAATGCAATTTTTGTTTATTTGCTTTTAATGACTTTGATTATTTAGGATCATTTTCATGTAAACATTTTTATTGTAGGAGCACAATTGACCCGTGACGTAAGAGTTTAAATACCCTTTCACGTATGGTTAGCATTAGGCCTACTACTTATAATTTAAAATGCGTGCGTTTTTTTTTTTCGGTTTCCATTTTTTTTTTTACATTTTCCAAAACTTAAAATGCTCCTTACGATGCATTTTTTGCTACCAAAGTGACATTTTGTGGTTAAACTCTCCAATATATGCTAATTTAAATGTGCTATGCAGTTACTAGTCTAAGACACATGTGTTCTTTTAAATTGAGATGGAAAAAATACTGAGTGATAAAAACATTTTTTTTTCAAAAAATTAAAAATATGCAGTAGGCCTATCCTCCCTTTGTGAATATGTTTGCATAGCAAATGTGTTTAGTTGAATCATAAAGACTCTGAATCTCAAATTTCAACAGAGAATATTTAAAAATGCATCGTAAGGAGCATTTTAGGAAATATTAAAAAAAATAGTTTTAAAAAATCATAATTCTGAAAGTATTCTACTTATAAACACCAAACATCACAGAAACACTTCTGTAAGCACATAATGAATAAAAAAATAAAAGATAAAATTTTAAAAACAATCAGATGAAAACTAAAATAAATTTGAAATTCACCATTCGGTCCCCTTTTATAGTGTACATACCTCTATCGTATGACACTCTGTATAAACATTCATTTCATCTTTTATTTTCCCAGTTTATTCTATACAACACTGCTTGTCCATTTCCTTCTTAAACCTTCATTCTTATTCGTCTATGGCCAAGTTTTGTTAGGTCATTATTTTCCTTAATGTTTAAATTTCTATGTTACTTCCATTGTTTTAGGCTATTTGATTTTAAAGAATTTTCTCTTGTTTCAGGAATATGTTCATCGAAAACCAGCTCATCCTTTATAAGGCCACAGCACTCTTTGGCCTTAGTCTAAAGACCTACCGTACATAACCGTCGATCAAGAAAATTATATGAGAAAGAGAGGAATGATACTGAATTTGATTTGCAAAATAATTAAATAAATAAAATAATATTTGGTCACAAATTTGTAAGGAATTAGGTCTTTATGAGCTATTTCCAAACTGTAAAATATTATGGCCTACTATGTGGATATTGTGAGAAACCATAATTGACAAATCAATATAATTGAATTCTACCCATTAGATGAATGACAATATTCAGTTTTATTTAGACACCTAGAAAACATGGAAATATATGTGAGAAAATTACAAAAATTGTAGATGGAACTTACATCTTCTCCAGGTGTTTAATTTTAACACCGCTGCTGCGCAGTAAGATAAAATCTAATTTGGGCGACACGTGAAAATGAACTTTGATAAAATAATTGTTCATTCACTTCGTTGGATTTTCACAAGAGAAATCGCTACTTGATAATAATTATTTCTCATGAGGTAAGCTATCACGTATTAGATCCTACAGTCTATATAATTAGTGTGCGATCATCAAAACAATGTTGTGGAGGTCAAGGTTTATATAATGTATTAATATTTATGGGAAAATTTATCAATGGTGGCAATATAACAACTTAAAGACTTTTTTGTGTGAGCCACTGTTCTTTTTATTTCTTTATATTTGCAGAATCCAATTGCATTAATCAATTTAATGTATTTAATATATTAAATTGATCAATTTAATTTTTAAAAAGTTGTACATCGATTCAAATGGGGAGTTATATAGCCCAGATTACAAACACTTCATAAAGATAATATTATAATTTAAGCATGCATTACTCAAATTAGATAAGTCATAACATACTGATCAGTTTCTATTTTTACTTTCACAAATTAAGGTTAGGCACTTCATTTAGATTTTCATTTTCATTTTTAAGCAATTTAACCACACTTCATTAATAATGTTACAAAGTAATATAAAATTATCTTTGACCTAACACTGAATAATAAGTGCTTAAAGTGTAATGGATGGAGGGTCCAATTTTTATATTCACAACTGAGTGTTTAAATGATATTAGGTTTATATACATTTTCAAGATGAAATTCACCTACCTTAGAAGAATTATGATCATGTTCTTATAAATATTTCTATAATTTTAACTCCAGTATCACCACCAATAATAGCCGTATAGGTGGAAGCATGGCTAGCGCGCGCGTCTGCCCCAACTAGGATCTCAGTTCGAATCCTTGAGGTTCCGGAGGGGTATTGATGGAGGGCTACACCGAGATTTTTGGGTTTTTATCGGGGTTCTCCCGTTTCTCGAATGTCATCCTATTCTCCACTCCTCTTTCCTCCCCCACTATGCCATTTTATCTCCATTCGTTTCATATCAGCTTTCACCTCATGTCATGTTGATAAAAAAAGTATAGTCTGATTTAGCAAACCACAGGTGTTTAAAATATGTGGTTGTGATGATCTAATGGGGTCCATTCATGTACTTCTTCATTTCTCCGAGTCTTTGTGTCAACTTAGGGCAGAAAGGCCAAAAGGAAGATTGTCCTCGATGCCTTGGTCCTAGCCCAAATAAGTGACGCTATGAGTCATGTGTGTAAATTCTTGATATGTGCCCAACTAGTTGCAAGAATAATATAGTTATAAACTACATGGTCTTTATAGAAAGCCAGATATAATAAGAATAGTTAAGTCTCGTAGAAGAACATATTAGTAATGAGAATATTAGAGAGGAACTAAAAGTACAACCACTTCTTCAGCAAATAGAAGTATACAGGAACAATTGGAAGGGGCATCTGCAAAGAATTGCAGAGTATAGGATACCAAAGATGGCACTGATGTATAATCCTGTAGGACGAAGATCGGTGGGAAGACCAAGAAAGCGTTGGGCTGAACAGAAGTGAGATCGGAACAGGCAAAGACCTAATCAGTGAAGGATGATGATGATGATGATGAAGTCTCGTAGACTGTAATGAGCAAGACATGTGGCACGAATGAGGAATGAAAGACGTGCGTGGAAGCTTCTTGTAGGAAAACCAGAGGGAAAACGCCCAGTTGGTAGACCAAGAATGAGGTGGGAGAATAACATTAACTATGGTTTGAGGGAAGTAGATTATACAGGAATGATTGGAAAACATTAGGTCAGGATATGAATGTATAGAAAGCGTATGTCCGCGTGGCCATGAACCTACGGGTTCGATAGTGCCAGTGAGTTAGTTAATTACCTTAAAGTAGATTTTATTTCAGACAATCCATAAAGTAAAGTTAGGTAATACAATGAACCAAAAATAATGAATGTCGTCTGCTAGGGTCTTAAAAAATCCGAACCTATCTTTATTAATCAAATCTAATCTAATATACAATCATATATACTTATTACTAAAGGGCGAAAAACGCGCTTACACGCGTTGTAGAGTATGTTGCTGGCGTATAGATAAGTCACAAGTACATCCGACATAACAAAAAACACCCTACTTGAAAATTCACATTTTAGAGGCTTTCTTGAGAAATATGCTATGCAACATATTCTATGCGAGCCTACAATTCGCAAAGAATTAAATTATTCATAATTATATTACAATTGTATTCCAGTATTTATAAATAATGAGTTTTAATGTAGAATGTAGTGACGAGACTCTCAATATCAGTCTATACTCTCTTGCCGCTGATTATGTGAACCAATATAAACATTGTAATCTATTAATATCACTGAGCAACAAAAAAGAAACTTTTTTTTTTTGTCTTAGAAAGAAAAATGTGTGATTCTGATAGTATTTTTTCTCCTGAATTCAAATATGATATCGGTTTTCTCCATCACGCAAGGTTTCCGAGAGACAGGAATTTATAATTTCAAACACTTTAATATTTTCTACATTAGTAACTACACAATATTCGAACATTCAGACTCACCTAGAAAGTAATAAATGACGATTTTCTGCTATATTTCGCCTGTGGAGCATCCCTCTTGATGGTCCAACAATAATCGGCCAGCATATTAGGATTCTATTTGCTTTTATATATATTTTCCATAGCTGAAACCATTTGAGTTAGCTCATTTGGTTTATTTTACAATGGACGAAAAAACATTTATTAAAAAATAATTATTTAAATCCATTAATTGAAATATAAAAAACTGTGGGTGTTGGAGAAATTCCGAATACATATTTGAAAACACAATAAAAACTGCATTAAGTACAACTATTGATACTCATGAGATAAACATTATGTAGGCCTATTCAACCTAAGGAATAACGTACATTTATTCGCCCTTTACATATTCCATTGTATTACATTTATTGATTCTTTCCACAAGGAATCTTAATTCAAGTTGCAAGAATAATAATGACAATAATAATTTATTTTAACTGATAAAAGTTACGACTGTAAACTTAGGACTGTGAACTGTTAAGAACGGATAAATGTATTTATTGATAAAGCCGCACAATTATATACATCTAAAAGGCGATTTTTTAAATGTCTTTAATTTTGAGGCGGAACGCTGACCACGGACCACTCAAATGACAACTATACGAAAGCAAGTGTAACTAAATTAGTATGGTAAAAATTGCAATTATTGATAATTGCAAGTTAGATATATTCCAACTTAAATTCTACCCCCCTTAAAGATAAAACTTTTCAAGAAATTTGAGGCCAACCGGAACCTTTATAGATATTATAATAATTACACATATATTATAGGAACATTTTACGTTACCTTCCAGTACATTCACGAAATTTATGACATATGTTGAACTGTTTCGGCCTCAAGAGAAACACCATCCAGAAATCTTTTGAGTGGACGTCCTGGTCTTCTTCTTCCTGCAGGTTGATGTGTTAACATTTGTTTGGGTATCCTGTGATCTTCCATTCGATGAACATGTTGCATCCATCTTGACTTATAATCAGAAATTTTGTTTTCTAAAGGTTCCATGTGTAATTCTTCTAAGATGTCTTAGGTATCTCATTTCAGCAGATCTATGTATCTGTATATCCTTCTGTTTCAACGTCCATACTTCGCTACCATACAAAAGAGTTGGAAGAGCCAGTGTTTTATACACTTTTAGTCTTGAATGTTTTTGGACTAATTGTGGCTTGACGATAGAATTTAACCCTAAATTCTTAAAAATTTAGATATTTTTCCATTTAGATCCTTTTCTTCTTCTTATCAGATATTGCATCCTCGATATGTAAAATTATTCACCTGTTCCAAAATGTTATTGTCAAGTACAATTTTACTTCTGACAGGATCTACACCTTGAAATGCCATAATTTTAATTTTCTCTGTAGATATCTTCAATCCATATTCTTCTGTAATTTTGTTAAGTTCATACAGACCTTTCTGCAGATTACGTATGAATTTATCAATTATTAAATTAATAGCACATAATAGGCTACGGAATAGAGCATAGAACTCACATTAAAAGTATAGAATGTAATAATAATAATAATAATAATAATAATAATAATAATAATAATAATAATAATAATAATAATAAATGCCTAATAATAATTAATATAATATCCTGAAATCGTGTCCAACTCAGGGTCGAGTCCAGGGATGGGATGAGATGAAGCCCATATATTTATAGAGGTCTGTGAATGACAAGGTTGTCGGACGACATGCCTGACGCACTTTCACAGGGGCGGATGAACGAAATGAAACAAAATGGATGAGATGAGTATGGGAAAATGGTGGAATGAAATTTGTAGCAGGGGAAAACTGGAGGAAACACGACAAAAATCAGTCCAAGCTCCATTTCGTCCACCACGTAACCCACATGGAGTGACCAAAACTCGATCTTGAGACCCCAGCGGCGAGCGTCTAACAGCTTGGACCACTGAGTCGCTCTAATAATAATATAAAATATAAATCTAAAAATTGACCTTATAAAGGTAAAAGGATCGTAGTTTTATCTTGTCCGTCGCCGTGGCGTAGTCGGTAGAGTCCCTACCTTCCATTCCGGCGACCCGGGTTCGATTCCCGGCGGGGTAGGGGACTTTAAATCTCCCCCTTGGGTCTGGGTGTGTGTCCTATCCTTGTGTCTATATGTGAGAATAAAAGAAAGATAACAAAAAGGCAAAACGAAAAAGGTAAAAGAAGAAAGAAAAATAGAGTAAAGGAGAAGAGAGAAAAAATCTCCATATGAGACCGTATTTACATTAGTTTTATGGTGAAGATGATTGTTTTAGTTTGATATTTAAGTTAGTGTTTATGATAGACAAAAGATGGCATAACGGTGTCTGCAGGGATGACGTCAAGTATCTGTCTTGCTCCTCGTGTTCACTGTTGGCCTTGATGTGTCAAAATTTGGATCATAAGGCACGCGGTGAATGCCAAGAGCGGATTTACGTCTACTTTACCTCAACGTTCGTGTTTGTTCCACATTACATCACTTCAAGAAGGAGCTGAAAACTACATCATCGCCACCATTTTGTAATCAGGTAACCTAAACAATGAATTGTGGAATTTACTAGTATAAAAGCAGTGCACTAAACAGGCTATATCTCGTAATCATTGTTCTATGACCGGTCTCCTATACTGGATTATGGGTTGTTTTATGGCAGAAACATTACTGCAAATAGTAAACGTTTGCACATTTGCTAGATTTTACGAAAAAAAATAGCGAAAAAAAATGAATTAGAAGTTGAGATAGAAAACCGAAAAGACATTATATAAATATTAAAATAAATACTGTAAATTTTATTTATATACAGAATTTTAATGTTTACACATCTTTCTGTGTCTAAAGTTTTATTTTTCTTCTTCACTCGTCTCTCTCCATCCAATCCATGTCCTCCAGTCCTCTTGCTCTCATTCCAGTTCTTATTTCCTGCATCCACGAGTTTCGAGGTCTTCCTCTCCTCCTTCTTCCAGGTGGACACCATTCCAATGTTTTCCTGGGCAATCTTTCTTCTTGCATTCGTCGTACGAGCCCATAGCAACTTAATTGCTTATACCGTATATAATCTAGTCTACTATTGAATAACCAATATTCATTTTTCTCTTAACACAGTATTTCTTATTTTGTCTAATTTTGAACATCTTGCTGCTCTCCTCAAGAAATCCATTTCCATCGACATAAGTTTTTGTTCCAAGTTTTTGTTGAATTTCCAAACTTCAGCTCCATATGTGACAGTACTTCTCACTATTGAATTACATACTTGTAACTTATTTTTCCGGTTATGTGTCTGTTCCATAAGACTCCATTCATCATTGCTGTTATTGCTCTACCTTTATTTATTCTGTTCTTAATATCACTTTCTTGTTTATCCTCTTTATCTAATTTTACTCCCAGATACTAAAATTCTTCACATCCTCTAATACCCCTTTTCATCTTCTACTATCAAATCTTCGGTTTCGGCACCACATCCCATATAAAATGTTTTTTTCTAAATTTATTTTCAAACCCCAGTTATCGTATTCGTCCAATAATTTTCTGAACATAGACAAATAAATTAATTCCATGGCGCGACAGGCCTAGAAGGTCCTTAGCCTACCAGACGGCTGCTGGCCTCACATCCACATGTGTCAATCACAGAGCTACATGATCATCCAGCTAGTGTAGGGATGACATGTGGTCAGCATGTAGAGTCCCCCATCCGTTGTAGCTGATTTCCTTAACCTGGAACCGCTACTTATTGTAGCTACCCAAATGCCTCACGATGCTGGATGGGCATCGGTCCCATACTGGCCGAAATACCACGAGAAAATTTCTTCTCCCATGGAGGTTCTAACCAGCGCAAGTCCCATAGCTCTGCGCCTTAACCACTCGGCTACGGCGCGGGACAACATATTAAGATAGATAGATAGCTATAAATTATGGTTGGATTGCCAACTTAGGGAAACTTTGGGCTATTCGATGCCAGAAGTCCACCTATACTGATTTTATTTTGTTAGTTGCGTAAAATGGGCAAGTTAATATAAACCAGATTAGTTAACAGCACATTGGATAATGTGGCACATCTTAAGGAAAAGTTGACTGCTGTATACTGTTTGAACAGTAGGCCCTAACTCTGTTTTTCTTTCTTTCCTTTGTCAACTTTATGTTGTGTAGCCTATATCTATTATGTATCATTAATCAACAAGTAGATAGTTCATAATATGTTATTATTATATGTATAATTTAACCCTGTTGAAGTGGAAGAGAAGACCTTACGATCTTAACTCCATCAGGTAAAATAAATAAATAATACTTTTAAAATTCATTACGAAACACATTTGAGGCCACTATGTAAAAATTAAAAATATAAAATAGGCACCTGAGATCTTTGTAATATTGTAAAATATCAAGAAGGCCTTTCGGAACATATTTTCCATCTTCAGCTTGTTTATTGGTACTAAGTTTATATTTTACAACATTATAAAGTTTAGGACGAATGATATCACAAGTACTTATATTATATTTTTAATTTTTACACAGTGACTAATGTATATGGACTCCATGCTTAGAATCCCTGAATTTTGGTTTACATCTCCCGGGTTTGCTGGCTCAAGCACAATCGGTATCGTCCTGAATTCAATCGGCTTAGAGGTTTACGTTATCATCTCAACTTAGATGACAAAACACATGCGAAATATGAAACTGCCCAAGTTATGAAAGAAGCTACAAATAATAATAAATTGATATCACTTACTAAAGAAGAAGAACACAATTTTAAAAAATCTTAGAAAGCTAAGTACTGAACTTGAAATTGATAATGTAATACACACGAAAACTGATAAAGATATCGTCACAGTTTTAATAAATAAAGATGATTGTATAAACATAACAACAAAAATTATACAAGACAAAATAGAACACGAAAAAAGAGCCAACAAATAAGTTAAAAAACAAAATAACTTTTAGAAAGTAATAACATAGACAAATAAAAAAAATGGCTCAACTGCACTTCTACTAGTGCTTGATTTTTTAGTTATATTGTTGTAAACTAGTATAGCTCTTCTATATTTACTAAATTATTTAATATTCTAAACTTTTTAAAACAATTTTTATAGCATTATTAGACAATTTTGAAGTATTTATTTAAATATGCAAATCACAATATTATGACATTGTTAGACAATATTGTGATACTAACTGCTATTTTCCCACAGAGTATATTACTTAGTCTATGATTTTTCTATCGCTGTTTTGGATTGTCGCTGGTTGGATCAGCGTTAGGGAGTGAAAAGTAAGTGTACGCCCATTCTTAATAAACGTTTGGTAATTTTAATATTATTAATATATATTTAACATAGATTTGGTGATTTATTGCAAATATTGGTCAATTAAATTGCATAGCGACGGATATTAATCGAGGATGATAATCGACATGTGGTTCGATTGTGGGTTATCGCTGGCTCTATAAACTCTGGCGCATGCTCACTGTTCTATAGGACTTTGAAAATATTTCACGTTAGTTTAAGTGCAGTTAAAAAATATAGATAATCTTTAAACAAAAAATAGGTAAATCGACTCTAATTGGACCAACAATAACTCCTCTGCACCTGCAATAAAAGCCTTACAAAAAATCCATAAAGAAAACGTAGGCCTACCTGTAAAGACCCAGTCATCAATCGTATGAATATACTTAGTTACAAAACGTCTAAACTGATTGCTAAAAATAAATATTCAATCAAAAACTCGTATAATCTAGCAAACTTAATTCAAAGTAGGCCTATATAAATCAATAACAAAATAAAATGGTGTCGCTCGATATTAAACATCTTTGCACAAATATCCCTATTAACGAAACAATAAGAATAATAGGAGAACAATTAAAATAAGAAAATTTGGAAGAAGTCTACAAAGAAAAACTAAGCAGAATGATTAATACAGCATTAAAACAAAATTATTTCAAATTCAATAACGAGTTTTTTCACTCAAGAACACGGTATACCTAATGGACAGCCCTATTTCTGAGATCAAATCTGAAATTTTCTTACAAAACTTGGAAGAGAAACACTTCGAAGAATTAAAAAAACAGTTCAACATAAAAATAATAGTAAGATATGTCCTCGACCTCCTAATAATTTACGAAAATGAGAATCCAATAAAAAATATGTCTTACGAGAACTGAACAAAATGCATGAAAAAATAGAATTCACCGAAGAAACTGAAAATAATTCAATAACTTGTGTAGATCAAACAATAACAAATTAAAAAATAAAACAATAGTTTGGCCATCGGCATTGTAGAAAATTCACTAGCAATACAATTGCCATCCACAATAAATATAGACAACCTCCCCCTGGAACAAAAAAATAGTAAATTTATCAGCCTCCGTTGTGGTCTCGAGGTAGCGTGCTGCCTTGTCACGCAGCGGCCCGGGTTCAATCCCCGGTCGGGACAGTTTTTCTGGGTGAAGTTTTTATCGGGGTTTTTCCTCACCTGTAAGACAAATGTCAGGAAAACTTTAAGGCCCAAACGGTCTCCAAAATCATATGACCATCATCATCATTATCATTACCATCCTTATCATTATCATCATCATCATCATCATCATCCTTCACCGGTTGGAAAGCAACGGGAAGCTACCACATCTACAATTCCCTAGTAAAGTTGCAAAGCATAGCATGAAAATGCTATGATTGCAGTGAAAGACCTGCCCTTGGGCAGAATTACTATGGATGGATGGGGATGGATCAGCCTCATAAATAGAAAGACGAAACTACAACTAAACCAAGAACACTATAATAAGGAATTACAACACATGATACCTTTAGCTTCTAAAATTGGATAAATAAAAATATATAGACAAACTAATTAAAAAAAAAAGAAGTAGCAAATATAACACAACTAAATAGGGAAATTTATGAATGTAGTATAAAACGGTCGACTTCCACATACACAGGTTCTGAAACTCAAAACTGGCAAAACCTTTAAAAAGAACGGCAAAAATATTAGAATTGCACACAGATAAAAATATATTAAATAACACATTTTGAAGTAAAATATTAAAAAAAACGGACATTTACAACAAAAAAGGCGTTACTGACCAAAATTCAATACCTGTCAAAAAATGTTACATTGATAGAACAATAACAAATTTCAGCACAATTTTTAACGAATATTTTAATGACTTTAAATATAATGAGAGTATATTCAGTTTTTCGAAACATTTATGATAGAGACAGGTCACCGATTTAATAAATGATCAACGTGTTATCGATAATATACAAAATAATAACTCAGGAATTAATAGCCACGAAGATAGAGAAATAATAAAGAAATCAAGAACATAAAATTTTATGAGAACATTCCTGCTGACATTAACCCTATATTAAAATTCTGACAAGCAATAAGTAGTATTGTTTCATATGCAGATGATGGAATATGTTTTCGAAAGGTCTCTTAAATATTTTACAGCATTTAATCTCGTTGAAGACTATTGAGATCCCAGGTACTAATTTTATATTATATGTAGTAATCTCAACGGTATTTCGTAATAAATTTTAAAAGTATAGATCCTACACGATCCAAAATTAAGGCAGCTTTCGTAATGAAAGCTAACATGACGATTAACTTAAGGTAACACAGCCTTATAAATTATGTAGTTGTCTGAATGTTAAATGTAGAAATCTTTTCTAAAAATATAGTGACTTAACAAGTTTGGATATAGTACTTCTATTAACCCTTAAATTGTCAATCAGTATATCCTATAAGATACACTGAATTTATTTAATATTGTTTATAAAACAATATAAGAAAAAAATAGTATAAATTACTTAAATTTGTGTTAAATTACACAATAAAAAGATATATTAATAGAAAGCTTAATATGTGTCAACATATTTGTGGTACAATTAGAAGAACATTAGCAAAAAAACACTCCTAAAGTTTTGCAAAGTTTTAGCTATTCCTGTTCTGTTGTATGGCTCGGAGTGTTGGGCTCACACCAAAAGTTTAATAAAAAGACTGGAAGCAGCCGAGATGAAATTCCTACGATATGTGGCAGGATGTACTCATTTTGACCAATGAAGGAATTAAGATATTCGTGAAGAATTACAAATGACTAGTGTGGTAAGAAGAATATAAGAACATAGAAATAAATTATTTCAAATGTTTGTAGATTGAATTAGCAGAGGATACCTTATAAGATGTTCAACTATAATCCACAAGGAAATAGAAGTTGTGGACGACCAACTAAAAGATGGAGCGAGCAACTATAATATGGAGCCGGAACAGATCAGAAATAGTCTAAACCGTGACGGTAGATGATGATGATTACACAATAAAGTGCAATAATAATTACAGTTTTACAATTTTGTTTTCACTGTGGTCCGAAACATTTAAATAACTGGCAGGAGAAATTATTGTTTAAAAATACCTCAGATTTACACTAAATCCAACCACTTAAATCTATAAAATCCAAAGCTTGAGAGGGTGCGTCATGCTTTGTCACAGGTCTTCAGATGGCATTAAAAATACGACTCTAAAATTCAATTCAATACATCAAATAAACAAAACTATATTCAACAAGAATCTGACTGGAGGCTTTTTAATGTCCAACCACTAGACCTTTGCTTGTTTATCTGCGTCTAGCTGTTGATGGCAGAGGATAAATCACTATCATCAACGACGAAATATCATATATCAAAAGAGCTAAAGAGGGAAAGAAAGCCCTAAAATACACTGCTCAAAAAAATTAGGGGATATTGTAGAATAACCTATTAAGACTATGTTTTTAGGAACAGTATTAGATGCAATCACTTTCTATTACTCCAAAAGAATGTCAACAAGAGTTTGAAGTCATTACGTAACCTCTGTACCACACCAGATGTCAAAGAGATCCTGATTAGGAATATGGCAAACAAACAAAGCAACATTAACATGGGTGAAAATGTTTCTTTAGTATGGTGTATGGTCTCCTCGAACGGCCAGCACTGCCTCACACCTGTATGGCATTGATGCAATGAGGTTAGCAATGAGTTCTTGGGGGATACGTGGCCACTCTTCCATAAGAGCAATGTGCAGCTCTGGAACAGTTGTGAGAGGTGCTGGTCTGCCTGCAATGCACCTGCCTAATGCATCCCACACATGCTCAATCGGATTTAAGTCCGGGGAGGAAGCTGGCCATTGCATATGCTCGATACCCTCCACTTCCAGCATGTCGTCCACCAAGCCAGCTCTGTGGGGTCGTGCATTACCGTCCATAAAAAGAAAAGAATCACCTATGGCATCAGCATAAGGCACGACAAAAGGTCGGAGAATCTCATCTCTATATTTTACCGCAGTCAAAGTACCACCTTGGATAACGTAGATGTCCGTACGTCCACCACTACTGACTCCTGCCTACACCATCAATCCACCGCCACCATATGGGGATCTTTCACGTACAAAAGGTGGATTGTTTCGTGTCCCTTTTTCTCTCCAGATGAATACACGCCGACTATCAAATTCCATGTTGAATCGCGACTCATCAGAAAAAAGAACTGATCTCCATTCAGCATGCCTCCACCCACGACGTTCCTCCGCCCAGTTTCTGCGATCTCTACGGTGTTGTGGAGTTAACCTGGTACACACCATGGGCCTACGGGCATAGAGACCACTTCCATGCAGTCGATTAGGGACAGTTTGAGTTGACACCCTGCGTCCTGTTGCTGTTTGAAGTGTATTTCGCAGTTGAGTTGCATTCTGCTGTCTATTCCGACGGGCTGTTAACAAGAGGTAACGGTCATCCCTTGCTGTTGTTGCCCTTGGTCGACCTTGTCCGGCTCCTCTGTGAACAGTATGTTCTTTGAAAATGATTCCAAAGACTGGAAATCACGCTTTGAGACACCCCAATGGCTTGTGCCACCTCTTGTTGCGTCTGTCCAGCTTCCATCCTTCCTATGGCCCTCCAAGCCATTGGTTCAGGCAAATCACGTTGTCGAGGCATCACTGTCCCTAAGGCAAGTCATTCACTAACTGAAAACTGGACTGGATTTAAAAACAGCAACAAAACATTCACCCCACACCACCCTTTCACATCAACAGTACAGACACTGCCCTCTGGTGTGGTACCGAGGTTACGTAACAACTTCAAACTCTTATTTACATTATCTTGGAATAATAGAAAGTGATTGCATCTAATACTATTCCAAAAAAACATAGTCTTAATAGGTTATTCTACAATATCCCCTAATTTTTTTTTAGCAGTGTAGCTGGAAGATGGTAACATAAACAGATCTGATTCCCTTCCAGTGAACTGGATGTTTCCTCGACGAGATCTGAAGGAGAGTCAATATCTGGGAAATGCTACTACTTCCATTACATAGTCGAATCGAGAGCGTTTCGTCAAATTAAGGCTTAATTGACAACTATATCCAGTATCATCTAAACTGCTGCTACCTGCTGCATTCTGAAACCAGATGCGGCTCCTTGACAGCTAATAACTTTGTAACTATCGGTATGGAGTTCGATCATTAATCCTAGCTCATTTGGGCAGAGTTCATTTTGTACCCAGTGAGTTCATTTATATATAAATCATGAGTTGGTACCATCCCAGAACTGGGCATCAGATTAGAGTATTTATCACATATAAGAGAATTCTATCACAAGTGTCCACCTACATTTGTGAGCAAGTTAGGGTGAGAAAATGAGCAAGTTAGTGTTAGTTTGGGCAAGTTAGGATGAGAAAATAGACGAGTTAGTAGGCTACGCCAGATTTGTTTAGCGTTCACTTGTTTTGTTAGCGAGTTTTAATGATAGTTGGCTACACTGTCTAAGCGATAACTAATATACATTTTACATTGTAAATATGCTGATTTTAGGTTCGTTTGAGCTCAATTTCTTACTTTTTTAAAGGCATTTTTTCATATGTTTTGGGTACTTATTCACATATTACAACAATTTTCTTTTTCGTTTTTATTTGAATTTATGTTGGTAGCACAATGTCATATACGCCTAATCCCCGATAAGGTTAATATACAACATGTACTGTGCATCCAAGCGATGAGACGGAGTGGTGAGTTGAACTAAAAGTTCTTAAATCATTGTAAACAGTACATTATGTGTATCCAAAAACTCCATGGCGCGACAGGCCTGTAAGGCCCTTGGCCTACCAGCCGACTGCTGGTTTCACATCCGCATGTATTAATCAGAGATAGACGATCATGCAGCCAGTGTAGGGGTGATATGTGGTCAGCATATCGAGTCCCGCAGCCGTTATAGCTGGTTTTGCATTATGTGCATACCAATATCAAAACGTCCACTGCTGTGGTCTCGAGGTAGCGTGCTGCCTTGTCACGCAGCGGGCCTGGATTCGATTCCCGGTCGGGAAAGACTCCTGCGTGAGGTTTTTTCGGGGTTTTTCCACACCTGTGAGACAAATGTCAGGAAGCTTAGGGCCCAACTGTCCCCGAAAATCAACCGGCTATCATCTTCATCCTTATCATTGTCATCATCATCCATCACCGGTGTGGAAAGCAACGGGAAGCTACCACACCTATAATTCCCTAGTTAAGCTGCAAAGCATAGCATGAAAATGTTATGATTGCAGTGAAAGACCTGCCCTCGGGCAGAATTACTATGGATGGAACATCAAAACGAAAGTTGCAACGCACTCTCACGATCGGTCTCATCGCTTGGACGCACATTATGCTGAAGTAATAGACCTACTTTTTTTATTAACGACGCATTAAACATCTCAAGTCATAAACCTTGCAATTCAATGCTGAGTGCAAAGGGAACGAAAGTATCCGTAGAGGACACACATTTCAGGCTTCCGATTCTTTCGTGAGCCGTAATTCTACCATAATACCCAAGATGTTACTACTTGTAAACAATCCATGGGCCTCGGCCGTATTTGAACTTTCGAACTTTACAGGACAGCATGGTAAGCAAACAACTTAATCTATATAATTGTCCAAAAATGAAAACAAAATGCATCCTTGAAACTTGTCGCTAGTGGGGATCGACCACGGACCCGATGCATACGAGGCAACGACATTATCCCGAGACCATAGAGGTTACTCTCTCAAATAACGTTGAACTAAAAATATTATAAAAAACAACGATTTTCTTCACTTTCTACGAACCCTCCTCCAAAAGTCCATCTCTGTCACCATTAGTAGTTTAAGTGCTTGCTCTCTGCTTAATGTCGATACTTTCGCACCACACAATAGCATACTCTCTACCAATAAACTACAAATAAGTTTTATTATTATTATTATTATTATTATTATTATTATTATTATTATTATTATTATCATCATCATCATCATGATTAGCACAGTATTATTATTTTTAACGAAGATTTTAAAGGCCAAAGTCATTGGCGTTGCAATTCAAATATGGGTGCGAAAAGGGCCGATAAATATTGCCGAAGGTCTCGTACTTCAGATTTGAGTTATTTTACTTACCGCAAATCTACGACACGGGACCAGGAGGTCCTTACAAAGGACCATATACTGAAGACATTTAGCTCTGAAAAATGCAAAAACACGGACGGGATTCCAAACAGGGGACCTTGGAGCCAGGGGTAAGGACGGAAGTCGCTTATCTACCAAGATCGGCATTATTATTATTATTATTATTATTATTATTATTATTATTATTATTATTATTATTATTATTATTATTATTATTATTTTATATTTATTGTGATTAAAAAATTAATTTATTGTACGCGTGGGAGATATAAAAGCCGATATTTAAGTATCTAAGATAGAGACCGTTATTAAGTTTTAACTTTCAGGTATGCCTAGATAGTTTCCGGAATAAAGGTAGCAAACTTCAGGTTGTTTGTTAGAAAGTGGATTTGTAATATGGTAATGAAGTACTTGAATATAATTCTTCTTGTATATTTTAAGCCCATGTTTCCCTTAACAGAGATTTAGGCGCTCTCCCTCTACAGGGAAGAATTTGAACCATACTAATTTAGTTACACTTGTTTTCGTATATATGTCATTTGAGTGGTCCGTGGTTAGCGTTCCGCCTCATACTGACATCTAGGAAACCAAGGTAGTACTAGGACGGGAAAATTCGGTAAATTTTGCTTAGAGGCCTTTTCATTCAGGCTTAAGGATCTTTTACGAGCCTGAAAATCTTCAGACCCGGGACCCACGGCTTAAAGTCCCTCCCGGACGACTTGCTCCTTGGATATTTCCATCCTAAAAAATCCATCGACCCCGGCCGGGTTTGAACCCGCGACTCTCGGGACCAGAGGCAAGGAGTATAGCCACTAGTCCACCGCGGCCGATTGAATAGAATTAATTTATAATTTATATTTCCCGTAATAATTTACCAAAAAATTTGATGAATAAAACTGATGTAAGCACAAGAGTAATCGGTGCAACATCTAGATAATCATCATCATAAATGGCTCGACAGCCCCATGTGGGCCTTGGCCGTCTTGAGAAGCTTATGCCAGACTTCCCTGTTCTGAGCTTCATGCTTCCAGTGTATTATTTTTAAAATTATAATGTATTGAATTATATCATCCTCCCATCTTAATTTAGGTCTTCTAACTTTTCTGGCCATAGAGGTTGCTCATTGTAAATTATTCTTGTAATTCTTTTGCTGTCCATAAGAATAATGTGTCCAGCCCAGGCCAATCTATTAATTTTAACAAAATTCAGAATATCCGGCTTATTATACAGTTTAAACAATTCATTATTGTATCTCTTCCTCCATACATTATTTTCTTTCACGGCTTCAAAAATGTATCTCAGTATCTTCCTTTCAAAACGCCCTAATAATTCCTCATCAGATTTCAACATGGTTCAAGTTTCTGGCGACATCTAGCGTACTTCAAGAATTTTTGCCTCTTGCTGCCATCTATACGTCTGAGAAAGAAACCACTCGTTCCCGACATAGGTAATTACAAATAAGACGCAATTTGTTGAGGTCTCGCTATTCTAATAACTAATATATGTTATATTCAATGATTGATTGATTGATTGATTGATTGATTGATTGATTGATTAATTAATTGATCCCCGTTTGTCCCATTCTTGACACAGGTGCTCCCCTAGTAGGAAGTTTAACCAGACTACTAGTCAACAGTACGCTTATTTTCATACAGATGTCAGCGAGGGACATGTGGTTAGTACATCGCATTGAGGAGACATCTAGTAGGAAACTAAGGTATAACTTGGATGAATTAAGGTCTGTTAAATTCTGCTCAGTCATCTTTATTCAGACTTGATGTTTTTATACGAGCCCAAATATCTTTAGATTCGGGACCCACGGCTTAAAGTCCTTCCCGGGGGACTTGTCCCTTGGATTTTTCCATCCTAAAAGTCCATCGTCCATGGCCGGGTTTAAAACTGCGACATGTATATTCAATAATTCATATTATTTCCCACAAGACTAAAATATAGAAGCAATTCCAGGTGATACTATTTTAAAATAATAAGATGCATGAAATGGCTTGTGCCTTCTGGTCAGCCGATTGTAAAATATTTAACAAAATAACTGGAAAATCGCGAATTCAAACCCATGCAAGAGGAGTTTATCTTAAGTTGATAAAATTAAGAAAGCATAACAATCAGAAATCACGTACCTACTGAAAAAACTAAGATATTAGTCCGTATAATTTATAGCGAATATAAATAACAAAAAAATAATGGTTCGTCACTATTTAATATTTTGAGATAAGGGTCAGATAGCTCAAGAAGCATGGGAATAGGAACTGAGGTTCCGGCTTCAGTCTTTGATCAAATGGTCTTTTTTTCAGTTTTTCGTGTGTAGACTAACACTCGGACCCACGGTAACCAATAACTCTGTTCATACCTACAAAACTTCCTTTAAATGAATACCGAAAACTTAATGGGTTTAGTCACAGTACAACGATATACGAATTTTCGGGTTTCCTTCAATCATGGATCACCATAGGTAAGAGTAAATTTCATATTTTTTATTTTTAAAACACAGTCTCCATAAATTTTCACGAGATGGATATTCTGGATCAAAAGTCGAAAAAAGTGTGATTTTCAACGCGAAAATAAGTAAATTACTTAATTTAATAATTGATAATACAGGATTCGTCAATAATCGTCACTTTTGTTTCCATGGAAATAGAAAAGTTGTTCATGGGAATTGAAAAATGAAAGCATTTATTGTTTTACTTCTAACACAAATATTAAATGCGAACTGCGATGATAATTTACAGTACACAAATAATGTTGGGACAGTTCTGTTCAGAGACATCGACACAGCTAGAGACTGCTGGTCCAAGGAAGAATATGCTTTGTTAAATTCCAGAAGGGTCATGAACAACCTCATTCCAAGAACTATCCTCAACGCTGATAACGATGAGTATGTCTCTGCTTTAATTGAATATTTTGAGACAAGTGTCCAAAATGTTTGGAAACACTCTCGAGGAAGAGCAAGACACATATTGTTATTGGCCCTGGCTGATGTGTTTGGAGGTTTTCTGAATGTATATGCACTTCCGTTTACGAAGAAACATTATTACGCGGGATTGGTTCAATATGAGAGCGTTCAGAATCTCTATAACCTCTACCAAGATCTAGTTACCTTCCTCATGACCAACGGTGGGAATTGGAAGAAACCCAGAAGCGAATTCAATGATAAAATGAAGCTAAAACCTTTAGTTGTACCTCAAGGAACACAAAATATGTGCACAAAATTGATTACACGTAAGATCTGTGATAAAACAGATGAAGGTAGAAAGAATGATATTAGTGTTGAGCTTCCATTCCTGGACAATCAAAAAAAGCCTTGTGCAATTTTCCTCCCTTTCAAGGATCCAACTATGAATGTTTTAAGTGTATATTCTCGAAAATCATGTAATGTATTACAACTTTATTACGTTACAACAGTCAAATGTTTGAGTAAATCTGAAGATTCACTTATCGTCTTTAAATTACAGTTCTATCACTGGCTGAAATCGCAGATTTTACCACGACTTCAAGATAATCAGTGGTACCCAGCTTTTGGAGGAGTTCTACCCATATTGGCAGAATTGGAACATGAAGGGATTGCAAGACATGATTATGTAATGAGAAAATTCTACAATATTTTAAACAATGGAAAATTGGAAGGTCCTGTATCTTCATCAACACAAAATGCAACAATGGAAAAAAAATCTATAAGTACATATTTCAAATCTCACATTTATGCATTGATTGGTTGCATAATTCTTCTTATATTATTTATTTGCTTTCTTGTAATATGTTGTTACAAGTTATGCAGAAGAAAATCGTCGAAGGATCTGGAAAGGAGTTTAAAAGATGATGATAATACTTTGTTTGAAACTATGGCACACTTCGTCTCTGGTCTTACAAAAAACAAGAAGTCTGAACCCGGAATAAGGAAAAGTAGTCAATCTTCAGTGAATGGTAAAGCGATGAGTGACGTAGTAATGGATTGTGCTCGGTCATTGCCATCCAAGTCGGGTGGTCGTTCACGTGCTAGCGAGGCGTCAATGAGAGATACTACCACCGAATCTAGTTCTTCTGAAGATATCGACGAGCTTTATGACAAACAAAAATAAAAAACGCGTTATTAACAGTTATAACAAAATATTTTAATTATAATTTTAATAAATATTTTAAATTAAACCTTTTCAGATCAGATAAGAAATTTTGGCAATAAAATTTTGAATTATATTATTAATTTATTTCTAGAGGGAAAAAGTGTAACGGGGTTTGTTGCAGATTTTACATTTAAATTAATATAATTAGTAATAATGATATTTTCAAACTTACGGACCGAATAATTAAAAATAGGAACGACTGGAAAGAACTCATTGATAGAATGCCAGAAGAAAGATTTCCAAAATTATTGCTAAATTATAAACCGCATGGAAGGAGAAATGTTGGACGCCCACACAGAAGATGGTCTGGACAATTTTAACAATTCTAGCTTTCATGAAACCGGAACGAGCCAACAGGCTTAATCCCTGGATGATGATGATGATAATGATGATGATAAAAATAAAAAATAATAATAATAATAATAATAATAATAATAACTAACTAACTAACTAACTCACTGGCACTATCGAACCCGAAGGTTCATGGCCGCGCGGACATAAGCTCTCCATACATCCCTATCCTGAGCTAATGCTTTCCAATCATTCCATGTATAATCTACTTCCCTCAAATCATAGTTAATGTTGTTCTCCCACCTCATTCTTGGTATAACAACTGGGCGTTTTCCTTCTGGCTTTCCTACATGAAGTTTTCTATGCACGTCTTTCATTCCCCATACGCGCAACATGTCCTGCCCATCGCAGTCTACGAGACTTAACTGTTCTTATTATATCTGGCTTCCTATAAAGACCATGTAGTTCATTGTTATGTAGTCTTCTCCATTCACCTGTCTGTTCATCTCTCTTTGATCCAAAAATTTTCCTAAGAACTTTATTCTCAAATACTCGTAATCTCCTTTCCTCCCTTAAAGTAAGAGTCCAGGTTTCGCATCCATATAATATAACTGGTAGAATAATAGTTTTATATATTTTCAGCTTAACGTTTTTTGAAAGGAGTTGGGACATCAAAAGTCTCTGCAATGCATAATAGCATGCATTTCCAGAATTGAGCCTATGTTTAATTTCTTTTTGCATCTCATTCCTATTTGTGATTATTGTTCCTAGGTATTTGAATTCAGCCACTTCCTCAAAATTTCCCTCATTTGTCATTAGCTGTCCACTTCCATTATATACTGAATTTCTACGTGTGACCATATATTTAGTTTTACTGATATTTATTTCCAGTCCTAATTTCTTAGTGTTACTCAATAGTGTGTGCGTGTTGGCCTTTAGTATCTCCTCGCTATCGGCCAGTAGTACTACATCATCAGCATAAACTAACAGCTTATTAATACCATTGAGTTGTAAGCCTTCCTCATTCTCTAAAGATTTAATGGCATGCTCTAGTACAAAATTAAATAGTAAAGGAGATAGTGCATCTCCTTGCTTCAACCCATTCTGGATTTCAAAAGTGTCTGAAAACTGTTTGCCTACACGCACCCTACACTTTGAGCCATTTAGACACATTCGTATAAGTCTAACTAACTTTTTAGGAATTCCGAACTCCAGCAGGATACTATACAAGTTAGTTAGTTAGTTAGTTAGTTAGTTATAACTGAGTTCCTAATTTTTTCTCCTCTTGAAATTCTTGCTGCCCTTCGTATAAAATCCATTTCCGTTGCTAAAATATACTTATTTGTTTTTGTTGTTAATGGCCAACGTTCAGCTCCTTAAATAGTGATGCTTATAACAATATTGTATGATATATATTAATTTCATTTTTTATTTTTATCCCACAATATTCCATTGATGCAAGCAATTGCAAATTTTCGTTTATTATTTCTATTTCTTATTTCCTCTTCATAACTTCAATTTTTATTAACTTGTTATAAATAATAATAGTAATAATAATAATAATTTTAATGATAAAAATGATAATGATGATAATAATAATGATAATAATGGTAATAATAATAATATATTAAAATAATAATAATAAAAATAATATAATAATAAAATAATAATGATGATGATGACGATGATGACGACGACGATGATATAATAATAATGGAATACATTCGCGTCACCAGTACCTTTCTAATGTGTATCCTATATGAAAGGCCCACATAAGTGATTTAATTATTTGTCTCACTTTGAAAACAACTCAAGATAGATATATTGACTTAGGTTTTCACGGCCGGAGTTATGATGATCTTGTAGAAGATTTTTGGGCTGTTGGCCATAGTCTTGAGGCTTGTAGTTCCCCGACGTTTTGCCAGAGACTGCGTCCGGCATCCTCAAGAGTTGTCTTGAGACTGGCAATTTTGTCGACTACCTGCCCTATTTATACATTTATCAGCAGTATACATTTGTATTGTTAAAAAATCAACATATTATATAACATTATATATTATATTATAACTTATTTCACTAAAGAACGATAAAAAATATACATGCAAGCTTAAACAAGGCTCGAACTTACAACTTTTGAATCTCTAAGCCAGCTCTTCACTGCTGTTCCATGAAAGGTAGTCATTAAATGATTCGTTATTAAAACCCTAGTTCAGAATCTGATTCACCTACCTATGCTTCTTCAAGCGCATATATCCGAGGGCAGGTCTTTCACTGCAATCATAGCATTTTCATGCTATGCTTTGCAGCTTTACTAGGGAATTTTACATGTGGTAGCTTCCCGTTGCTTTCCACACCGGTGAAGGATGGTGATGATAATGATGGCCGGATGGTTTTCGGGGACCGTTGGGCCTTAAGATTCCTGACATTTGTCTTACAGGTGAGGAAAAACCCAAAAAAAAACCTCATCCAGGAGTCTGTCCCGACCTGGAATCAAACACGAGCCTGCTGCGTGCCAAGGCAGCAAGCTACATCGAGACCACAACGGTGGACTATATATATATATATATATATATATATATATATATATACACACACACACACACACACATTGTTTTTATCCTATTTTATGTATGAGTGTAGGTATAGGCCTACATAGGCCTATATTTGTTTATATATTATGTTTATTTTGTATTTTATTCATGGAAAAAATGCGCGTACGACCAAGCAGGCCCGTGCGCAATGTAAATAGAAATGTATTTTCATTATTTCGCAATGTCGAAATTATTATCTATGTAAAAGCACGGTGATCCGAAATGGAACTTAGAATATATTAATGGTTTTAGAGTTCGGCTACTTGCATTAATCCCAGATTACATGACACTGCTTCTCAACTATATGTTCATGGGTAAGATTATAGAATCATATTCACAGTATATTAATCTTCAAATTATTTGACAAATTCCCAGCGACTGAAACATTATATTCAATAACTTTTTGTTACTCTTTAAGCTGATCAATTTAAGTTATTGTCCATATTAAACAAAATAAGTAAGATAAAATATTATATTTTGTGATCTGCAGTCCACGTATTTTCATTAATTAAATCATGGATACGTAAGAGCCTAACACGTTAGGCGATAATATTGAAAATAATAAGACTCATAAAATTGGTCGTGCTGTGTGAGCAGTTGATTCGAAAGGATTTGACCAAATAGGCGGACTGAAAGGCGTTAATTCAAAACTTAATCCAGGGTTGTTGCTTTTTTTTTTAAGTTTATCAAAATAAAGAGGACTTAGAAAATACAAATCCTTCCATAAAATCTCTGACATTTGTTCGTTTTTAGACAAACTATAAATTACCAGAAAAAGAGTTTGCACTATTAGCTTACATTATACTTGACATTTTGTGAGATCGCCCTGGCTTGAGTACCGGATACTTCTGTGGATACAGTCAATTAATATATTCTTCCACCATGGGCCTCGATGGCTAAGAATAATTTTATTTTTTTATTTTTAGAGGCCAGACTGCATTAATTTGTACAAAATCGATATTCTGCTGCCGAAGGCGAAAAATAAAATTGAGATTTATTTTTGTAGCAGTAAATAAATTAAGTATCGTAATTTAATAACTGATAATATAATCGTAACTCGCCTCGGTAGCTCAGTTGGTAGAGCACTTGGCCCGGAAAGCCAAGGGTCCCGGGTTCGAGTCCCGGTCTAGGCGAAAATTTTTCTCTTCAAATATAATGTATCCTTCTATGAGAAGTGTTAAATTAATAATAACAATCGTCAATAGAAGCCCTACTGGCTATAAAGTAGTGTTAAATTCCCAATAAATGTCTTCTTAACTAAGAAGCCGCCATTTGCAAAGATAGAAGCTATGGTTTCAAGCATTTGGCGCGAGGGAATTACAACGTACATAAGAGAAAAATTTGCGTCTAGATCGTAACTCGCCTCGGTAGCTCAGTTGGTAGAGCACTTGGCCCGGAAAGCCAAGGGTCCCGGGTTCGAGTCCCGGTCTAGACGAAAATTTTTCTCTTCAAATATGATAATATAATGTTCTTAATTAATTGTCATCTTTGTTTCCATGGAAATAAAATAGCTGTTTATGAGAATTGAAAAATGAAAGCATTTATTGTTTTATTTCTAACACAATTATTAAATGTGAACTGCGATGATAATTTACAGTACACAAATAATGTTGGGACAGTTCTGTTCCGTGACATCGACACAGCTAGAGACTGCTGGTCCAAGGAAGAATACGCTTTGTTAAATTCCAGAAGGGTCATGAACAACCTCATACCAAGAACGATTCTCAACGCTGATAACGATGAGTATGTCTCTGTTTTGATTGAATATTTTGCGACAAGAGTCCAAAATGTTTGGAAACACTCTCGAGGAAGAGCAAGACACATGTTGTTATTGGCACTAGCTGATGTGTTTGGAGGTTTTCTGAATGTATATGCACTTCCGTTTACGAAGAAACATTACTACGCGGGATTGGTTCAATATGAGAGCGTTCAGAATCTCTATAACCTCTACCAAGATCTAGTTACCTTCCTCATGACCAACGGTGGAAATTGGAAGAAACCCAGAAGCGAATTCAATGATAAAATGAAGCTAAAACCTTTAGTTGCACCTCTAGGAACACAAAATATGTGCACAAAATTGATTACACGTAAGATCTGTGATAAATCAGATGAAGGTAGAAAGGATGCTCTCAGTGTTGAGCTTCCATTCCTGGACAATCAAAAAAAGCCTTGTGCAATTTTCCTCCCTTTCAAGGACCCAACTATGAATATTTTAAGTGTATATTCTCGAAAATTATGTAATGTATTACAACTTTATTACGTTACAACAGTCAAATGTTTGAGTAAATCAGAAGATTCACTTATCGTCTTTAAATTACAGTTCTATCACTAGTTGAAATCGCAGATTTTACCACGACTACTATACAATCAGTGGTACCCAGCTTTTGGAGGAGTTCTATCCATATTGGCAGAATTGGAACATGAAGGAATTGCAAGACATGATTATGTAATGAGAAAATTCTACAATGTGTTATACGATGGAAATTTGGAAGGTCCTGTATCTTCATCAATACAAAATTCACCAATGAAGAAGAATTCTATAAGTACATATTTCGAATCTCATATTTATGCATTGGTTGGTTGGATAACTCTTCTTATACTATTTGTCCCTTTCTTTGCAAACTGTTGTTACATGATAGTGTTATACAAAAGACAATCGGCGAAGAATTTACAGGAGAATTTTAAAGACGATGAAAATAAATTGTTTGAATCTATGGGACAGTTGTTCTCTGATCTTAGTAAACGCATGGAGATGGCGCCTCAAATCGGATCAAGGAAAAGTAATCAGTCTTCAGTGAGTGGTAGACCGAGGAGCGATTCTACCATATTCCCTTCCACTTCTGGTAATTCTTCATCTGCCAGCAAGTCATCAATAAGAGATACCAAGGAACCTACTTATTCACCAAACCACATGAAAGAGTCAGACGACATAAAAATATCACCATCTATTATTGCTTTACGTGGTAGCAAGGTGTCATTAATAGATAGCAACGAAGCTAGTTCTTCATCAAAAGATACCGAAGAGTCTGCCAACACACAAATTGCCATCAATTTAAGGTGATGCTTTACCTAGTAGCGAGACGTCAACAAAATATATTTCTTCATCAAAAATCGTCAAAGAACCTGACAACAGAAAAAAAATCGCCATCTAATTATGACGTTTAACCTTCTAGCAAGATCGCAATAAGAGGTACTGCCATCGAATTTAGTTTATCAAATGGCATCAGAGAGATCGAATACAGAAATAATAAATGAAATAAATGCATTATTGAAAATTATGACAAAAAGCTTTAATTTTAATTCTAACAAATATTTTAAATAAAATCTTTTCAGATTAGATGAAAAGAATTTAGATTATTTTATGTTTAATCGATTTCTAGAGGGAAGAATAATTATTAAGGTTTTTTAGCTATATTACATTTGTATATATTAACATTAATATAATAATTTTCAGTGAAACATATTAACATCTTCAGTTCCTATCTATACTAATGATAACTGAATGAGGGGTTCGACTTTTTCTCATTCTATAAACAATATAAGTTCTGTTCTATGCTCATATTTTCATTGTATAAATAATTGTTGAGGTTAGGTGTCACACTGCATAAATACTAAAAACGTAATGAAAATATACTGTATCATAAATCACTTAAAATGTTCTCCTTAATTTATTTTATATACAATGTTTAGTAATTTGATTAGTTGCGTGACACAAAAACAATATTATATTACTCTACAATTCAGTTTTCAGCTCATATATAAAACCCACAGCCTTTTGATCTCGAAAAAAATGTAATTTAAAAATTAATAGTACTTTGTCTTTATATCCCATTATACACAAAAATAAAATTGTATTCCTGACACTTCTACTTCAGGAGTGAAGCTGACAAGATCCTCTCTGTGAAACTTCCTACATTTCTCCATTTTCAGTCTTTATGGCCGGGATATTCGATTTCCGGTGCCTTTGTTCCCTTATCTCAATATACATGACTGTTTCTCGACTATATTCATAGGTATGATTATAGTTATAAGGTATTCGGAGTATTTTAATCTTTATATTCTCTGACAATGAAATGGAATAAGTCATGTAGGGGAATGGGAATCGACATTAATGACCGTTTACTGCACAATTTATTATTCTCTGATAACCAGATTATAATAGGATAAGATAAAGAAGATATATAATATATGATTAGAAAGTTGGTAGATGCATTTGAGGTAGGTGGACTGAAGATAAATTATATTAAAACAGAATATATGGTAATCGGAGGAAATTCAGAAGACCTACAAATAAATAATATGATAATTAAACGTGTTGAAGAATGTAAATATCTTGGATCTATAATAGATAAATCTGGTACTTGTGAAAAATATATTATTAACAGAATAAATTGTGCAAGGAAGGCGATTAGATCCCTGAATGGCCTTTTATGGAATAGAAATTTGACCAGAAAAAAAACGAGATTATACAGACAATAATAGAAAATATACTCACATATGGATCAGAAAGCTGGACAATAAATGAAAGGATGCAGAAAATAATCTTGGTGACAGAAACGGATGGATTACGGAGAAGTATGAGAATATCCAGGCTACAACATATTCGAAATACATATATCAGACAAGAAATGGATGCACAAGAAACTGTTATCGAAAGGATAACAAAGAGAGCTTTACAGTGGTATGGACATGTACAACGGATGTCGGAAGACCAGTGTCCTAAACAGGTGTTGGATTGGATGGTACCAGGCAGAAGGAAGAGGGAGAGAAGTAGAAGAACATGGTATGAGGGAATATATGATGCCATGATGAAGAGGGGTATGGAAGAGAGACAATGGGAAGACAGGAATCTCTGGAAAGCAGGAATTAAGGGCGAACTGCTGTGAAGTGGAAAGCCTGTATTAGGTAGGTATATTCTCTGACAAATTCCCATCAGACAGAAGAGTATGTATTGGAAAATAATTTCAAATTCTCCTACGCCCATATGCGTGTTGTTCATACGAAATTGAGAATAATCTTTAATATTTCTAATTCACAACTCTGATATTCTATATCAAAAGGCAAATCATTCCCTTTCCAATGGAACCAGTATATGAATGAGATGTTCTGAAAACGAAAACAGCTAATTAAGAAAGGTGTTTTCGTCCTTCCGCTGCCAGGGTGTTTTATATTCCAGGAAACAACATAACATTAAGCGCTTTATAAAACCCCTACTTAAGTCTGAATTTCTGAACATCCCAGATATTCCAGGTAAGGAAAGTACCTCCTAAGTAAGACTGTGTCTCAATGCAGCTAAAAGTAGTAGTAGTAGTAGTAGGAGTAGGAGTAGTAGTAATGGACTTTATTAGACTACAAGTAAGATATATACAATGTTATTTACAAAAATGGGTCGCACGAGCAGTAAGCCGTACGTGCTTTTGACAGTCCGTTACAATCAAGTATAATTCGGTAATAGTATAAAGAAAACAAAAAGAAAACACAATAACCCAATTACATAATAATACAATAACATTATACATTAATTAAGTTATGTATAATTATTAAGAATTAATGGTATTGTATTTTGATAACAAGTATTTATTCATGAATGAGTGTTCTTCTTATTTTCCACGTTTTGTCCAGAAATATCCAATTTTCTGGATTTACCATTAACTCGTAGCATGCCAATATTTCATGATTTGAATTTAGAAATCCTTCCGGTAATAACTGATGCCTCCAATATTCTAAATCGTTACATTTTCCTATTATATGTATCTCGTCTCAAAGCTCCTGCACATTGGACATATTCGCATTTCGTGATCGTCGCTAATTTTTAGAAATTTCCATACTCCTAGCCCAAACCAAGCAAGCCCTGATCTATCTTTAAATCCTAGGTTGAGTATATAAGATTCTTTTCCCCAAACATATTTTAGGTCCCTTTATAATAAGAGTGAGCGTTTTCCCGTACATTCGGCGAAAATATCTTGTTGGTTTATATCTAAGTACCTTCTCCTTATTTTTCTCCACGCATTCTTACGATTTTCAGTCCCTTTTTCCCCATACCCAACCCATTCCAATCTTTTGGAGTTCTCTCCTAACCCCGTCTGCCCAGAATTTCACATTTGCGTTCCTAATTTGATGGTCGTAACAAATTGTCTGAGCATTGTTTGTTCACCTTGGATTACCCGCAACCAGTATTTGAGTACACGAATTTTGCAGTTTATGTCGTCCTAAGTTGAAAGTATATACATAAGGACTTTATTAGACTAAACGTAAGATACATACGATGTAATTTACAAATATGGATCGCACGGGCAGTAAGCCGTAAGTCCAGTTACAGTCCGTTACATTAAGTTGATGTTTGGAAATAATATACTTAAAACAAAAAGAAAAAAACACAATAATATTACAATTACATACCAATACAATTACATTATACATTAACTTAGTTATGTAGAATTATTAAGAATTAATGGTTTGCAATTTGTTAACATATTTATTTATTCATGAATGAGTGTTGTTATTTTCTGTGTTTTGTCCAGAAATCTACCGAAGTTTATCCAATTTCTGGGCTTACCAATAACTTGTAGCATGCCAATCTTTCACGATTTTAATTTAGAAATCCTTCCGGTAATAACTGACGCCTCCAATATTCTAAATCGTTACATTTTCCTAATATATGTATCTCGTCTTCAAAGCTTCCGCACATTGGAATATTCGCATATCGTGATCGTCGCTAATTTTAAAAAAATCCCATGCCCCTAACCTGAACCAAGCAAGCCCTGATCTCTCTTTAAATCCTAGATTGAGTATATAAGATTTTTCCCCCAAAATTGTTTTAGGTGTCTTTGTAAAACAGTGATCATTTTCCCGCACATTCGGCCAAAATATTTTGTCGGTTTATAATCTAAGTACCTCCTTCTTATTTTTCTCCACACATTCTTGCTATTTTCAGTCCCTTTTTCCCATAGCCAACCCATCCCAATCTTTTGGAGTTCTCTCCTAACCTCGTCAGCCCAGAATTTCACATTTGCGTTCCTAATTTGGTGGTCGTAACAAATTGCTCTGAGCATTGTTTGTTCATCTTGGATTAGCCACAACCAGTACTTGAGTACACGAATTTTGCAGTTTATGTCGTCCTGAAATGACCCAAATTCATATAAAGTTCCACAATTAGAAACGGCCTTACTAAGTCCTGTAATATATTTTAGAAAATGCGTATATACCTTATTTAGTATTTCCGTTCTTTGAAAACCCCAAATCTCACTACCATAGTGCATTACTGGCCTCACCATCGCTCCATACATTTTTTCTAACGTACTAGCTGGAATATCAGGCACTCCACCCAGAATACTGAGAATACTATTAAGTTGTCCCCTCTCTTTGAATAATGCTATATCAATATGTTTCTTCCACTTTCCGTTCATTTTCAACATCATACCAAAATATTCAAAATGTTTCACGTTTTGAAGTATTTGATCTCTGTATTTCCATTCCTCTGCTCTACCATAAACCGTCCCATTTTTGAACGTCTTTGTTTTTGTCTTACTAATATTTACAGTCAATCCCCAATTCCTGCAGTATATTTCCAGTCGGTCAAGACCTCTTTGCAATCCCTTGATTGTCTTGGAACAGATTATTAAATAATCTGCATGCAACAGGACTGGGACTTTAACATTTCTTATAGATGAGGACAGACGAATCGACGCGTGGCTAGCGCGCGCGACTGCTCCGACTGAGATCCCACGTTCGAATCTTGGCGATTCCAGAGGAATATTGGTATGGACAATACAGAGATTTGTCCGGGTTTTCTGGAGGTTCGCCAGTTTCCCTAATTGCGTTCCACCAATACTCAGTCTAACGAGGAGATATGAACCAACATTTCCCTAAGTTGGCAATAAAGTCATTATTCAAGGTTACCTTAACAAAATCCATAATGTAAAATTACAGGCTATCACGGCCGGTGCTTTGATTCCTGTTTGGTTCGTCTTCCGGACTAGATGGCCGTGGTACGAGTTTTCTTGAAACTCGACGTTTCGTCAACTACTGCGACAGACATCTTCAGGAAATTCTGCGTGCTCTGTGAACTCCTCAGATTTCAGTCTGCAGCCGACAGTTGAGAAACAGAGAGCACGCTGAATCTCCTGAAGATGTCAACTGCAATAGTAGACGAAACGTCGAATTTCAAGAAAACCGGACCACGGCCATCTATCCCGGAAGACGAACCAAATAGCAAACCATATCATCATCAACAACAAGGATTAAACCCAATGGCCTGTTCCGATCTCATTATAGGTCAAATTGGTCCTTAGATCTCTTCAATGGTCTTCCCAACAATCTTCTCCCTTTTGGTAATTATACATTCTTATTGGTATGCGCTGTTCATTCATTCGTAATACGTGCTGAAGGTAAGCATTTTGATAGTAGATATTTCAGAGATTAAATATATAACTTCTGTTCTTACATCTTCGTTTTTTTATCAGTCCTTTGGCAAACAATATCCATAATGTTTATATAACGCCCTTTAAGGCATTTTTATCTCCATTTCTAATGTTTTTCTCTATTTTTTATGTTTTCTAAAAAGATCTGCATACAGAGATCTACCTCCCTTAAATCGCTCACTAATCATGTTATATAAAATTAATTCTTCCGTTTTTACTATTTTTAAAAAACGGTAAGTGTCCATCTAGTAACAATGCCACGCTTTGTTCCTTAGTTAAAAACAAATTTCACATTTTTTATATTAAGTAACAATTCTACACAAAATTATACTATATCGATATTATGAAACAAAATAAAAAAAATAAAATTGAGAATTTGTAGAAGTAAATAAATGACGTGACTTTTACCGTATATTGATTTAGGCTTTCACGACCGGAGTTCATATTATGACCTTGTAGAGGATTTTCGGGCTGTTAATCGTAGTCTTGAGGCTTGAAGTTCCCCGACGTTTCACCAGAAACTATATCCTACATCATTGAGGAACTTCAAGTCTCAAGACCTCGACCAACAGCCCGAAAATCTTCTTCAAGGTCATAATATGACGTGATTTTGTTTAATAATCCATAATATAAGATTCATCTATAATTGTTATTTTTGTTTCCATGGAAATAAAATAGCTGTTTATGGTAATTGAAAAATGAAAGCATTTATTGTTTTATTTCTAACACAAATATTAAATGCTAACTGCGATGATAATTTACAGTACACAAATAATGTTGGGACAGTTCTGTTCCGTGACATCGACACAGCTAGAGACTGCTGGTCCAAGGAAGAATACGCTTTGTTAAATTCAAGAAGGGTCATGAACAACCTCATACCAAGAACTATTCTCAACGCTGATAACGATGAGTATGTCTCTGTTTTGATTGAATATTTTGAGACAAGTGTCCAAAATGTTTGGAAACACTCTCGAGGAAGAGCAAGACACATATTGTTATTGGCCCTGGCTGATGTGTTTGGAGGTTTTCTGAATGTATATGCACTTCCGTTTACGAAGAAACATTACTACGCGGGATTGGTTCAATATGAGAGCGTTCAGAATCTCTATAACCTCTACCAAGATCTAGTTACCTTCCTCATGACCAACGGTGGAAATTGGAAGAAACCCAGATGTGAATTCAATGATAAAATGAAGCTAAAACCTTTAGTTGTACCTCTAGGAACAGAAAATATGTGCACAAAATTGATTACACGTAAGATCTGTGATAAATCAGATGAAGGTAGAAAGGATGCTATCAGTGTTGAGCTTCCATTCCTGGACAGTCAAAAAAAGCCTTGTGCAATTTTCCTTCCATTCAAGGACCCAACTATGAATGTTTTAAATGTACATTCTCGGAAATCTTGTAATATATTACAGCTTTATTACGTTACAACAGTCAGATGCTTGAGTAAGTCGGAAGATTCGCTTATCATCTTCAAATTACAGTTCTATCGCTGGCTGAAATCGCAGATTTTACCACGACTACAAGACAGTCAGTGGTATCCAGCTTTTGGAGGAGTTCTGCCCATATTGGCAGAACTGGAACATGAAGGAATTGCAAGACATGACTATGTAATGAGGAAATTCTATAGTGTATTAAATGATGATATGAATAATGATGATAATATTGAAGATCCTGTATCTTCACCAATACAAAATTCAACCGTAAAGAAGAATTCTGTTAGTACATATTTCGAGACTCACGTTTATGTATTGATTGTCTTCATAATGCTTATTACACTGTTTGTTTGTTTACTTGTCATTTGTTGTTACAAGTTTTTAAGAAGAATGTCGGCAGCGAAAGATCAGAAAGATGATGATAATTTGTTTCGAACCATGGCACACTTCGTCTCTAATGTTTCAAATCGCAAGGAAAAGACTACTCAAGTCGGATCGAGGAAATCTAGTCGATCTTCGATTAGTGGTAAGCAGAAGAGCGATGTAGGGGTGAACTATGCTCCCACAAAGCCATCTAGTTCTAGTGATGCTTTGCCTCCTAGTAAGGCGTCAAATAGGGATATCAGCGAGTATAATTCTTCATCAGAAGACACCGAAGAGCTTGAGAAGACGAAAAAATAAGAAATGGTATTGTTGAAAGTTATCACAAAATTGTTTTAAGAACCATTTTATAAATATTTTATACTTCTTGATGTCAGATGAGAAATTTTGGCAATAAATTGTTTTATTTCATTTTTAATTAATTTTAGAGGAAATGTTTGATAAAAGTATGGTGTTACTCACATATACATTAATATCAATATTAATAATAACAATAATCATAATAATAATCATAATAATTGTCATCATAGTACTAGGCCTAATAATTCGCTATAGAACGCATTAACATATTTAGTTCCTTTATATTATTTTTGACAAAAATGAAATGGTTACACGAGCCAAATGAGGTAAATTTAGAGCAATTGGGTAGTGTTAGACGGGAAACCACCAAGTTACTAAAGAGTAAAAAGAGGGAATATTTGAGAGAGAAGATTAATGATCTTGAAATGAATGCAAAAAATAGGAACATTAGAGAATTATATCAGGGAATTAGTATAGAGAAGAAAGGGTTTCAGGCTAGAACAAACATAATTCGGAATGAAAATGGGGATATGATTGCAGATTCCAAGAGTATATTAAATAGATGGAAAAGTTATTTTAATCAGCTATTAAATGTACATACAGAACAGGACATTGAGGAGGATAAGTTACAGACAGCAGAAATGCTAGTCGCAGAGCCAAGTGCATTAGAGGTTGAAATGGCAATTGAAAAATTGAAGATATATAAAGCATCAGGTTCAGATGAGATCCCAGCAGAACTGATAAAATCAGGGGGAGAAAATTGATCGACAAGATACGCTGTTTGCTTAGTATGATTTGGAAAAAAGAAGCTCTTCCAGATGAATGGAAGGAATCAATTATCGTACCAATTTATAAGAAAGGAGATAAAACTGATTGCAACAACTATAGGGGCATCTCATTACTTTCAACTTCGTACAAAATTCTAACAAATATATTAGTAAGCAGACTTACTCCCTATATTGATGACATTCTAGGAGATCATCAATGTGCATTTAGAAGAAACAGGTCTACAACAGATCAGATTTTTAGTATAAGACAGATTTTAGAAAAGAAATGGGAATATAATGGTACTGTACATCAACTATACGTAGACTTCCAAAAAGCATATGATTCAATTAAGAGGGAGAAGTTATATAGTATCCTGCTGGAGTTCGGAATTCCTAAAAAGTTAGTTAGACTTATACGAATGTGTCTAAATGGCTCAACGAGTAGGGTGCGTGTAGGCAAACAGTTTTCAGACACTTTTGAAATCCAGAATGGGTTGAAGCAAGGAGATGCACTATCTCCTCTACTATTTAATTTTGTACTAGAGCATGCCATTAAATCTTTAGAGAATGAAGAAGGCTTACAACTGAATGGTATTAATAAGCTGTTAGTTTATGCTGATGATGTAGTACTACTGGCCGATAGCGAGGAGATACTAAAGGCCAACACGCACACACTATTGAGTAACACTAAGAATTAGGACTGGAAGTAAATATCAGTAAAACTAAATATATGGTCACACGTAGAAATACATTATATAGTGGAAATGGACAGCTAATGACAAATGAGGGAAATTTTGAGGAATTGGCTGAATTCAAATACCTAGGAACAATAATCACAAATAGTAATGAGATGCACAAAGAAATTAAACATAGGCTCAATTCTGGAAATGCATGCTATTATGCATTGCAGAGACTTTTGATGTCCCAACTTCTTTCAAAAAACGTTAAGCTGAAGATATATAAAACTATTATTCTACCAGTTATATTATATGGGTGCGAAACATGGACTCTTACTTTAAGGGAGGAAAGGAGATTACGAGTATTTGAGAATAAAGTTCTTAGGAAAATTTTTGGACCAAAGAGAGATGAACAGACAGGTGAATGGAGAAGACTACATAACAATGAACTACATGGTCTTTATAGGAAGCCAGATATAATAAGAACAGTTAAGTCCCTTAGACTGCGATGGGCAGGACGTGTTGCGCGTATGGGGAATGAAAGACGTGCATAGAAACTTCATGTAGGAAAGCCAGAAGGAAAACGCCCAGTTGGTAGACCAAGAATGAGGTGGGAGAACAACATTAACTATGATTTGAGGGAAGTAGATTTTACAGGGAATGATTGGAAAGCATTAGCTCAGGATAGGGATGTATGGAGAGCTTATGTCTGTGCGGCCATGAACCTACGGGTTCGATAGTGCCAGTGAGTAAGTAAGTATATTATTTTTGAACCTGCATGGAAGTTGGATTTTTCTCACTCTATAAACAAATAGCGATCTCTTTGATTGGTTTGTAATGAAGTTACGTTACTCTGCTTCGTGCTCATATTTTAATTTTATTTCTAAGTGTTGAGGTTAGGTGGCACAATCAGTAAGTATTAAAAAGTTAATAACAATTTATAATAAGTACAACTAAAGATAAATGTTTGCCTGAACCGAGATTTGAACCCTAGGTCTCGAATTTTTGGGAACATTAATATAATAATTGAGAAAATTTTGAGTTTTCCGCGTCATATATTCAAGTTTGGCCATGATGAAATCATGTGAAATGATATCGTAAAGTTTGAACCAGTAGCCAGAGGCCAACCTTGAATCTTTGAGGCGGAAAACGCAGAAAACGTTTCTTAAATATACTTATATGCGCGAAAAAAATTAATGTATATTCCTCTGGTATTTATTTACATACTGTTACATAATTTGTGCGTATAACTCTATCAAACTTAACCTTATGGTGGGCCAGATTATCCGATAAACTATAAACTAAATTCATTGGCCTGTATACTAACATGCCCGATTTCTCACATAATAAACCAAATTGAATACATATTATTTATTAAGTGGTACAAAGATTTATAAATAAGTGAATGTATATGTATATATATATATATATATATATATATATCCATAGTAATTTTGCCCCAAAGGCAGGTCCTTCACTGCGATCATAGCATTTTCATGCTATGCTTTGCAGTTTTTACTAAGGAATTGTAGGTGTGGTAGTTTCCCATTGCTTTCCACACCGATGAAGCATGATGATGGTGATGATGATGATGGCCATATGATTTCGGGGACCGATTGGGCCTTAAAGTTTTTCCTGACATTTGCCTTAAAGATGAGGAAAAACCCCGGAAAAAATCTCATCCAGAAAAACTGCTGTGACCGGGGATCGAATCCGGGCCCGGTGCGTGACAAGGCAGCACGCTACCTCGAGACCACAGCGGTTTTATCACCCATCATATCATAGGGGTAACGTAATTTCGCCTTCCAGGTGCCCCAACTTAAAAAAATTGATTACATTTCTGCCAATGCCAGGGGAGAAAGGCAGAGATGTCATAAAAGACAACCTGGTGGCATTAGACAAAAAAAATATAAACGCAATATGAGAGGGAAAACATGCATTATCATGTACGCTAGAAATCACTTGTCTCTTGCAACATACCGGCATACAATATTATTTTTCTATTTTATTAAATATTGCATGAAAAGAGCAAGTGTGAGTACATTAATTTCAATATCATGTTCGTAATTAGCTCATTTTTAACAAAATAAATCTATCTCTTCTTAATAGAGGCGACCTTGTTGTAATCTGAATACTAGTTCCGGGGACTTCAAATGGAGAAAAATGTGTGTCTGCTCCTGCATTGCCTAAGTAGCACAATGGTTAGTGCGCCAGTGCTTAAAGCTGGAGATCTTGGGTTCGAATCCAGTTTGGGCAGAACATTTCCTCTTTAGATGTAATAACAGTCGTATGCGCACAGCAAGCCCGAGGACATTAAATTCAATATTATGTTTGTTAGTATACTCCCGGGTTCAAACCCCAGTCGGGACAAGTTTCCTGGGTTATGTTTTTTGGGGGGGGGGTTCCTCACTTATAAGACAAATGTCAGGAAACTTTAAGGCCCATACTATCCCCGAACATCATCTCGTCATCATTGTCATAAGTAATGCCACGAGTGATTTCCAAATTATCGATAAATTCACGACTCACGAAGTGAGGAGTGAATTTATCTACAGAATTTGGAAATCAAGAGTGGCATTTATTAGGACTATTTAACGAATAAAATTAAGCTGTTTACTCACGAATCATTATTTAACTATAGTTATTTTAAAATATTTATATATTTAATGTAAACGGCGACGTTTGAAAACAAATGAGAAACGATTGGTACGCTCCATTTGCTTATTTTGTTCATCACTGTAACCAGATCATATTATTTATTGCCAAAGGATCGCAATGTTGTAAGAATGCACCCCAGTGGAGAAATTTATAACCAACGTTATAGGTATCAATTAATTTAATGTCCTATGATGTAAATAAATGTCATTTCCTGGAAAATAATTCGTTTAAGAAAGTGCGAACAGTGGTTTTTTTTGTGGTATAATCAATCGTTACAAATGTTTTTATATTATCTCTCGCATGCGCTTTCTGCTGACATTCATGCAATATATATATATACAATCTGATAGCCGTAATTCTTAGAGAGTCGGTCACTGCAAAATAATGCTATGGCTTATTCAGAATGTTAAAAAGGGGGTGCTTTATTTATTATTATAAACTTTAGTTGGTAAATTCTAGGCAAAACACGACTGTGATTGGTTGTAAATAAAAAATAATTGAAATGTGATTGATCATTGACTCTCATTTGGGGCATGAGTTAAATAGTCATCATAAACATATTCATTGTTTTTAGGATTTAGGTCAACCGCATCATTACCAGCATCATCACCCATCATATATCATCGGGGCAGCATAACTCCTCCTTCTAGGCGCCCCAACCTCAGAAGTGGGTTACAATAACGCCATGCCAGGAGAGAATACCAGAATGTCGAGATGGCAATGTGGTGGCATTGAACACAACAACAACATATTCCTTACTCGTAACTTTCATATTCTGACGTCAGAAGGCAAAAAATTAGTTTTCCAATGAATTCCGGTGGAAGGGAGGTTCTGAAAACAAAAGGCAGCCGATTAAGCCGTCTCTCCCTTGACATGTCTTATGGTACCAGCAAAGAAGTACAGTTAAGCCATTTATAAAACTACGACTTATTTCTGAAATCCTGAACATTCCACTTGTTCCATGTAAGGAATGGCAACTGCCTTTCCAAGTATTTCCAGCACAAGCCTGCGTCTAAATCCAGCTCACAGTAAGATATGAACGCTTCATGCATAACCCAAATGAGATGATCATTCTGGGAAGCCACAATAAAATAAGTAAGAGGCAATTGTCTGTTTAGTATTCCATCTATTAGGCGACGTAAAGTAGTTTTAGTGCCTATTTTTGTCTTGCTTTAAGAGAAAAACATGAGTATTTGAGAATGAAGTACTTACGAAAATGTTCGTATTAAAGCGAGACGAACAACAAGAAATTGGAAAAAACGTTTTGTACCTAAAACTGTACCTTGGAGATTATATATATATATATATATATATATATCCATCCATCCATCCATAGTAATTCTGCCCGCGGGCAGGTCTTTCACTGCAATCTCATGCTATGCTTTGCAGCTTTACTAGGGAATTATAGGTGTGGTAGTTTCCCGTTGTTTCCACACCGGTTAAGGATGGTGATGATAATGATGAGGATGATGATGATGGCCGGATGATTTTCGGGGACGGTTGGGCCCTAAGATTCCTGACATTTGTATTACACGTGAGGAAAACCCCGAAAAAACCTCACTCAGGAGCCTATCCCGACCGGGAATCGAACCCTAGCCCGCTGCGTGACGAGGCAGCGCGCTACCTCGACACCACAGCGGTGGACATATATATAATATATATATATATATATATATATATATATATATATACACACACACAATTGCCAAAAATTGTTTTCATTTTTTACTAAAATTTATTTTTTAATAATTTTTTTATATTCAGTGCACAGGGTGACCTTTAGATATTTCTGGTATATATATAATATACAGTATAAATAGCATATACCTTGGAGCACTGAATATAGGAAAATATTTAAAAAATAAATTTTAGTAAAAAAATTAAAACGGTTTTAGACAATTTTTTCAGGAAATACAAAAGTATACTAAGTATCGTGTATGTACAATGATAACTAACTCACTGGCACTATCGAATCCTTATATTCATGGCCGCGAGGACATAAACTCTTCACACATCCTTATCCTGAGCTAATGTTTTCCAATCAGTCCCCGTATAATCTACTTCCCTCAAATAATGGTTAATTTTATTCTCCCATCTCATTCTTGGTCTACCAACTGGTGGTTTTCCTTCTGGTTCCATTCACAAGAAGCAAGAAGCTTCCATGCACCCCTCTCATTTCCCATTCGTGATAAATGTCCTGCCCATCGCAGTCTACGAGACTGTTCTTATTATATCTGGTTTCCTATAAAGACCATGTAGTTCATTGTTATTTAGTTTTCTCCGTTCACCAATCTGTTCATCTCTGTTTGGTCTACAATTTTTCCTAACAACGTTAGTCTCAAATACTCATAATATAATTTCCTCCCTTAAAGTAGAAGTCCATGTTTCGCATCCATATGGTATAACTAGAAGCATAACAGTTTTACATATTTTCAGTTTAGCGTTTTTGAATGGAGTTGGAACGACAATAGTCCTTGTAATGCATAATAGCACGCATTTCCAGATTTAAGTCTATGATTAATTTCATTGTGCTTCTCATTCATATTTATAATTATTGTTCCTAGGTATTTGAATTTAGCCACTTCTTCAAAATTTCCCTCATTTGTCATCAGCTATCCATCTCCATTATACAATATACCTCTATGTGTGAACATATATTTAGTTTTATTGATGTAATGGTAAAGTGATACCATTACAGGCCTTAAGAGATGCTTGGGGAGAAGGAGGTTAAGGCTCCCTCTTTTATAATTCCAGAATTCCAAAACGTCCAAGCATCATATACAACTATAATTACTTTTATTTACTTTAAAGGGAACTGAAAATGTAAGGGGTAGTGACGTGTGTATAACCTCTCCTACCTAATTCTCATCCTCACCTTCTCGTGGTACAACCCGTTTTCACAAACGAGGCTCTGAGGACCGAGTCACGGCGGTATAACCGTTCCATCAGGTACTGAGTAAATGCGGTATCCTAATGTCTGTCCAGAGACTAAAAGGTAGCAGCCCTACCACTGGACTACTTAGCGTCGGGCCAGTAACCTGTCCTAAGGAACTTCAAAACTACTTTCAAGTCTCAACACGAAAAAATCCAGAAGGAATTGAAATATGACGACCCACAGCAAAGATTTATCTGCTGAAATGAGATATCTTCGGAGGACTGCAGGATACACACTACTAGATCACAAAAAAATGAAGACATCTTAGAAGAATTACACATGGAATCTTTAGAAAACAAAATTTCTGATTATAAGTCAAGATGGATACAACATGTTCATCGAATGGAAGATCACAGAATACCCAAACTAATGTTAAGATATCAACCTGCAGGAAGAAGAAGACCAGGACGTCCACTCAAAAGACTTCTGGATGGTGTTTCTCTTGAGGCCGAAACAGGTCAACAAATGGCCTAAATTCGTGAATGTACTATGATGATGATGATGATGATGAAAAGCTCCTTGACAACGTGGATTAAAAATATATTATGTAATTCAGAATTAAAAATCCACTCCCCATGTTAGGGTGGGCCGAAAAACTCATTTTTATTTCCAAGTTTTAATAGCGCGAAAAAGTTGCTAATTATATAGCTAAAAAAAGAAAAAAATATCAAAATCGGTTGACATCTTCCGGTCGCGCAAAGGCTCTGAAGTTTGGTATAATATGAACAAAACTTAATTTTTGCAATTATTTATTTTTTTTATATCAAGTAAGTATTGCTGATATTTGCTAAGTACGTTTATGTCTATCTGTGAGATCTAACAATCAATACTCAGGAAGTTATTTATCAAATACCAAAAATGCGTAAAAATATAAAATTTTGGAGCTTATGCGCGACCGGAAGATATCAACTGATCTAAACCAAATTAAAACACAATATTTTTAGGCTCTATTTGAAGACGTTACAAACTGTTACATTACGAAAACATCTAATTAAAGAAATTTTTAAAAACCTAAAAAATGATGTTTTTTTTTGTTTCATATTTTGTCACTTTAGAGCCTTTGCGCGACCGGAAGATGGCAACCGATTTTGATATATTTTTTTATTTTCTTTTGTTTGTATAATTCGTAACTTTTCCCCGCTATTACAACTTAGAAATAAAAAAATGAGTTTTTTCGGCCCACCCTACCCCACGTGTTCTGACCCTGAAATGCTGAGGAGGCGTGTGGTAAGAGGAGACATAAAATCAAGGAGAATGAAAGAGAACTTAAATAAGAATTTTCCAGTGAGCATAAATGCAGGTACTGTACATAAACTGCATCCAGTAGATTTATCTACCATCTGTGTTCATTATTTAACAAAGCTTTCCGAACGAGTCCATTACACTATTGTCAGTTTTAACATTTTCCATTCATCTCTGACTGTCACTCATCTGATTATTAATGTTGCCAACATAATAAAAAACGGACATTCAATTTTTTTTTTAATTGGTGTATGTACTAAATACTGTATAATCTCTGACGCTAGCATAGGGCTTAATTAATCAATGGTTTTACACGGGAAGTTGGATCGTTGTCATTATGGTGATGGCAAGGGATCCAATAATCCTGCAGTTTCCGAGTAATCCAACCAGCAGTGAGATGCGTATGCAACAATGTATTAAATTCTGGAATTAATTAACATTCTATTTGGCCGTAGGACCGAGTATTATTATTAGTTCTAATTGCCCTGCGAGTAAATTATTTCCAATTTCGATCGATAATTTATAACATGGACTACCATCGACTATTTGATGTGGAAATATTTACGTTAAAATGAGGTTTACAATTGAGTTGAGATGTTTCCGCTGAGGCAGAAATTTTAAAACAAATACGTAATTTATTTTCGATCTTCCAAACGGACATAATTTTATTTAATATTGTATCAAATTGCATTATCTTTAATAAAATAAATATTAGTACATACTTTATATAACCTAGACAATAAATAATACAAAACGAAAGGAACCCATGTCTGAAAATCAGCCAAATCTGACCGTTAGAATTTGGGATTTACCTGAAATGTGAAAATAAAAATTGACTGTTAAGTCATATTTTGTTCGTCGCAATGTATACCTAAATAAATTCAAGTTTTAAGATAAGACGAGTATTTATCCGCTGTTACGCTCTAAAACCATTAGGTGTAGGAGTTCATCTAAAACGAAAATTTAAAAATCGTATTTCATTTATATAGCCGTATCAGTGCAAGCTAGATATTAGCTAGTATATCCATAAATTATTAATAAAAATTAGAATTATGTAGAGTTACAACATTTTTGGCTATTCTATGCCACTGTGCCATCAGTGGATATTCGATCGGAGAACCTAGTGTCATGTTCGCCTTTGTGATAACACATGTTCCCGATCGAGCCAATTGCCAAAATTTTGCTAATTATGGACTTCTATCCAAAGAATGCACCCATATTAGTGGGTTTGTTAGAATGAGAAAAATGGGAAAGTTAGTGTTAGATGGGCAAGTTAGGGTTAGAAAATGATCGAGTTAGTACATCGGATTAGTTTAGCGTTCACTTGTTTGTTAATCGGCCGCGGTGGACTAGTGGTTATGCCCCTTGCCTCTGATCCCGAGGGTCGCGGGTTCAAATCCGGCCGGGGTCGATGGATTTTTTAAGATGGAACAATCTAAGGAGCAAGTCCTCCGGGAGGGAGGAAGATTTTCAGGCTCGTAAAAGATCCTTAAGACTGAATGAAAAGGCCTCTAAGCAAAATTTACCGAATTTTCCGTCCTAGTACTGTACCGAAATCAAGATTTCGATACAGGTATTACGTCATGCTGCGCAACCTGTACGTCATCGCGTCTACATTTCGTGTGCGATCTTTGTGAACGGTGCCAAATGCTCTCCTACCTACCACTTCCCATCCTAGTACGCGCATTCTACCCTCTCCTTGTTAACTCTCATAAAGAGCCGTGTTTTCTAACATCAGATCATCATCTGTTGAGTTATCGTCGGAGTCTAGTCAATATAGCTCAGAAGTCCTTTAGGCCAGGGTGGGGCCGCAAGGACTGTATACCCCAACCCTAGGCTGGACTAGTGTGAGTGTAAAAGTATGTATGTTTATTAATATTATTTTTGTACAGATGATCAATGATAGCATTGTTTTCTTTGTTAAACTAATTATTTATTTATTTATTTATTTATTTATTTATTTATTTATTTATTTTCAATGTTATAGCTATCTTTTTTGACTCGCATTAAACTTTAGTTGTCTGATTTATTTTAATTATACCCATGTCAAATATTAAGGTAAAATTCCAAAGCTTATCAAGCGTGTGTGAGTTCCTCTTTCCTTAAAGCTTCCACGATTATAGCTTGTAGCTCACTGCACATTACATGTTTGATAATTGATTAAGGAAAGTTGAATTAATCTTTGCCTTTTATGGGCCCGGGCAAAGATATCTTAATTTGAGCAGTCTATGTTTTCTATTCAAAATATTTATCATGAGTAATGCCACGAGTGATTTCCAAATTATCGATAAATTCACGACTCACGAAGTGAGGAGTGAATTTATCTAGAGAATTTGGAAATCAAGAGTGGGATTTGTTAGGACTATTTAACGAATAAAATTAAGCTGTTTACTCACAAATCATTATTTAACTATAGTTATTTTAAAATATTTAAATATTTAATGTAAACGGCGATGTTTGAAAACAAATGAGAAGCGATAGGTACGCTTCATCTGCTTCTTTTGTTTATCACTGCAACCAGATCATACTATTTATTGCCAAAGGAACACAATATTGTATGAATGCTCTCTAGTGGAGAAAAAATGAAACACATCAAACTGTATATTAATTCATTTCTGATGTCGTATGATGTAAATATGACAATTATATTTTTCTGGATTATTACCTGGGAAAAAATACATTTAAGAAAGTGCAAACAGTGGTTTCTTTTTTTTTTTTTTTTTTGGTGGTATAATCAATTACTACAAATGTTTTTATATTAACTCCCGCATGCACTATATATACAATCTGGTCCGTATTTCTCGCAGGCTCAGTCACTGCAGGATAGTGGTCAGACCTGTTCAGAATATTAAAAAGGAGGAGCCTTCTTTAATATAGTAATTATAACACTGATAAATATTTCGTGAAACACGACTCTGATTGGTAAAACAGAAGTCATTGAAACGTGATTGGCCATTGAGTCCCATTTGGGGCATGAGTTAAATAGTCAACAACAATGGTTTGATCCAGCACCAACACCCGGTATTATCTTTGGTAGTAGATCGCGTGGTTAAAGGGGTTTAAATCCCGGTGCAATTAATGGTAGCACAGAGCGTGGTTACGCCGGTGTACAATTAATGGTAGCAGAACGTGGTTATACTGTACAGTACTACTTTGGTTTTCTAGATGTCAATCTGAGGCGGAACTCTGACAACGGACCACTCAAATGACATCTATACGAAAACAAGTATAACTAAATTAGCATGGTTCAAATTCTTCCCTGTAGGGGGAGAGCGCCTAAATCTCTTAAGGGAATCATGGGCTTATAAGAAGACTTGTTTGTTAGCAGTTTTATGTGATATGTTGGCTACACTGTCCGAGCAATGTCTAATACACATCTGAATGGTTTATTTCAGAAACAACATAAGTCAGTAAATAGTAAATTTTCAGGAATTTGCAAAATACTTTCTCATAAAGTAGTTTTGTAATTAACGTAGCGATAAGACTTTTTATGAGTTCTATGTCACATTTTTCACATTACAAAATATAAATATAAATTTTCCACATTATAAAATATAAAATATAAATTTTAGATAATTATTTAAAAGCGGCTCCGTGGCGCAAGCAGTTAGACGCTCGCCTCTCACCTCTGGGGTCTCAAGATCGAGTCTCAGTCACTCCATGTGGGTTTCGTCGTGGACGAAACGGAGCTTTAGGTTTTTCTCGGGATTTCTCCTGTTTTCCCCCTATCACACATTTCATTCCACCATTTCTCCATGCTCATCTCATCCATTTCGTTCATCCGTCCCTGTGATGGTGCGTCAGTAATGGTCGGCCTGCATCCTTGTAGTTTATAGACCTCTATAAATATAGGAGCTTCATCTCATCTCATCCCTCGACCCGGCCCTGAGTTGAGGATATTTATTTTATAGATAATTATTTAAATAAATTTAAAATATTTCAGTTATGTTCTTTCTGCAATAAATGCACACTTTCACTAAGAGTAAATGCATTTTTTTTTAATTTTGTAATTTTTGAGATACAGAAAACTTAAAAATGAATACTTTTAATATTTTACAAAATAAAATTAATATGCCTAGATAATAATAAACAAAATAACTACTTTCTGCAAAGTGATTCAGTCAGTGGAAAAACTTTGTAAATTACATAAATCACACACTGGCCAACTATTTTAGGCAATTCATCATATAAGCTAGTAATTTCTGTCTCTTGAGGGATAAACTCGATTAGATTGAAAATGTTATCAACGTTTTTCTTCTTTATTGGAAGTTTCCTTCAAGATACGCTGATGAAGTAGAAAAAAATACTCACTCATTACTAATGATACGGAATGTATGAGACTGTAGACCATCAATAAATTTCCGTGCGATAACTGCATCATTATTAGTGATACAGTGGTTAAATTACTGTACATGTGCTGGCTGATTTTAAATTGTTCTTTCTGCTGCCTGTGAACTCCTCTACCTGATGTCTTTTGAGAAGTCACTTTTTTTTTTTTGTTGTAATTTTTGGCCACCAACTTTTATATAGTCCATTACGTCAGAACAATGTGGGATTACCACTTAAAAAACCCATCTTCTAACTTGAGGTGACAATTAATTCAATAGTTTCTCAACATGTAAATTCATCATACATTTTTATTTTTATTTTAAGAACAGCGAAATCTCTGTCACACGGAAGGAATGAGTGGCCTCAAATTGGAAAATAATAAGATTTAAATTTAAATGCTTTTTATACATCACCTCATATTCAGTCTTGTAAATTATGCCGGTTTCGAAGCTTGGGCAGCTTCATCTTCAGTAATTTCTTGTCGACTGAGAACTGATCAACATAATATCAGTCGACAAGAAATTACTGAAGATGAAGTTGCGCAAGCTTCGAAACTGATATAATTAGAAGACTGGATATGAGGTGAGGTATACAACATTTTAATTTAAATTTTAAATTGAACCTCATAGTTATTTTTTTCAATAAAAGTTCAATATATTTCCCTGTATAAACCTTTTTTAATTATGTTTCTTTTATAATCACATTCATTTCGTATTCCTCTCCTTCTTTTACTTTCATTGTGAGTGTTTGACATTAGATCATCTTGAGAATCCATTACCAAATAATATAAATTTATAGTATGTATACTTCAATTATAATTTGAATTTTTTTAATGTATTTCATTAATTTCGAAAATTGTCTGTATCACTTTGTCCGGGGGCACGCCGTAGCGTAGTGGTTAAGGCACTGAGCTACAAGCCGGAGGGTCGAGGGTTCAAGTCCCGTTGGGGTCAGGATTTTTAAACTGACCCAAACCCTCTGGCGGCACTATGGCCCTGGGGTCGACTCAGTCTCTAACGGAAATGAGTACCAGACGCCTGTTCTGGGGGTAAAGGCGGCCGTCACGCAGGGCTGACAACCCGGCTGACATCAAGTGCCGATTGTCTAGAAAAAGTGGGAGCCTTAACCTCCTACTACCCCAAGGGTCTCCTGAGGCCTGTTGTGGGATCACTTTACTTTACTTTTTATCACTTTGTCCTTGAGGCAATCCTCTAATGAGGAAAGTTGTATATAATAAAAAAAGGCACTATAAATTCAAAATTATAAACCTGGCACAAAAATAAACCAACCTCTTTAAACTCTAGAATCCAAAGAGAAAGTAGTTTGTAATAATAATGAAGAGAGCATACGAATATATTGTTATTTCCTCCATGCGTAGTCTGTTCAGTGCAAAAACAACATCAGTAACTGACTTATGTGATATCTGAATTAAATTACTTTTCATGATGTCCCACAATGCTCAATAGTAACCTTACGTGTGTTGTTTCTGCCCTAAATGATAAATATAAGTACATAGAAAGTGATTTCGCTATTGACTCAAATTTACCCAAAAAGTGACTCATATTGTTTCTGAAATAACCCATTTATTTTACGTTGCAAATGTTCTGATTTTAGGTTAGTTTGAGCTCAATTTCTCCTTTTATTTCAAGGCATTTTCACATTTTTTTAAAAAATCAACAAATATATTTCTCTCAAGTAAATTATTCACGTACTGCAACAATAAATTGTGTATTTTTTGTTTTTTATTTGAATTAATGTTGGTGGCATAGAATTCCCATATTGTTTTACAAAGTTTTTATAAATTTAATTTTTTTTTCATTTTTTAAAATATGTTTTGTGTATTTATTTTATCAGAACATATTTGCAGAGTTGGAGCAAATCCTCTCTTGTTCACGAGGGGTGTAAGGTTGTTCCACGCCCAAACACCCCTGAAAACTCTGTTCGTTACAAATTAATTATCTACAACAAATAAAAATCACAGAAGTAATCATTTTCTTCTATATATAATTTGCCCGGTGTACAAATTAGTTAACACGTTCGGGAAATTTTGTTGGGAAAAGTATTAACTGTTCAAGGAGTGTAATGAGCCTCCCTAAAACTGAACAGTGTGGTTTGAAGTGGGGGTGGGAGAGAGAGAGAGCTACTGGGTTGGGATGCTGCAAAGACCTGGACCATTCCATGTATCGATTAATGTCTCCATGGTAACCAGTTGCTCGATTACTCTTGCCTGGATATCAGTCCCCTCCTCCCTTCTACCCTTCAACTAGCTCTGTGTCATTTTACATGAGTAAATTTCTCATTTATCATGTGTCATATCCCCTTCCTTCTTCCCAATAACCATGAACTTCAGTATGTTGAACATTGCACATTAGGACTATAATTGAAGAAAACTTGGTTTCCTTCCTTATCCCTTTCTCAAAATTTAAGTCTAATACAGTCTCTCTTATACTTTAAATAATATATCTCCAACATATCTCTCTAAAATACAATTTAAGAATACATTTAAAACAAAAATATTAACTCTCAATATAAATTGTGCAATAAGAACAAAAATAGTGATAAACAATGTAATTATAGACCAAGTTCAGAATTTTATTTATTTGGGATGTCATTTAGGCAATGACAGAAATTTAGATAAACACACTAAAATACGATTCAATTATCTGTGTGACACAATTAAACGTACTTTATTGAATAAAACTAGAGAAGAAAATATTTTAAAATTGTACAAAGTATTATTTGCAGACGATCAAGTGTTGATAGCTCAGAGTCGTGAGAATGTAAAATACATGATAAGAAAACTTCTAAATGCTTTTGAAATAGGAGGATTAAGAGTAAACATGGAAAAAACTGAATATCTTGTAGTAGGAGAATGGAAGAAGAGAGAATACCAAAGAAGATCCTTAATTGGAAAGCTAATGGAAAAAAATTGGAAGAGACAGCGCTAGAGAACGATGGATGGATGGAGTGAAGAGAAGTATGGAATCCAGTCAATATTTGGTCTTGAGAATGACAGCTTGGCTGTAGAAACTTGTTGACCATTTTAAAACATTAATTGGTGAAATGGGCATATTGACTGCATATATATTTTAATGGAATCTAGAGATTTGAGGGAAGAAGATGCTTTAGACAGGAACCTCTGGCGACAAATCACTTTGGGTTGAAGGAGGAACACTGTATTGTGGAATATTCCTAAATAATAAATATATTATTATTACTATTATTATTACTATTATTATTATTATTACTATTATTATTACAATTATTATTACTATTATTATTACTATTATTATTACTATTATTATTATTATTATTATTATTATTATTATTATTATTATTATTATTATTATTATTATTATTATTATTATTATTATTTTATATTATTATTATTATTTAATATGAGAATAAATATAAGAGAATTTTTATCGAAATGGCATCGTGTGACTCATTTTACCAAAGCCTGATTTCTTTGCGTAATTATAGAGTGTCTGCTTGGCTGGACCGTGACACAGAATCAGTTTTTATCTTGTTATTATTTTTGGAAATTTAAAAATGTAGATTGCAGGAGCTTCTCATGTTCACATTCTCTGTGTATGTGTGATGAATAT